>PVIJ01012825.1:0-47884 GCA_004024925.1 Scalopus aquaticus
GGGGGGGAACTACGATTTCCAGCATGCATTGCGGATCGAAAGGCCTTCGCCACAGTGTACCTTGGAAACTGTAGTCTTATGGAGTGGAACTTCCGACACCGGAAGCGGGCACGATTCTCACAGCAACCCCGTTGATAAATGGAAGGGCTGCGTGCGCTTATGCACGTCAACAGATATGGATTGGAGTGTTACATTTTCGTATCTCGAGAGCGGAGAATAGACTAAGGAATTTACAAGTCCTAGGAAGACTACAAATCCCATCCAACCTCGCCAGTCTCTCAGGCAAGTAGTCTTCTAAAGTCAATCACCTAAGGGAACTCAGGGGGCGCCAAATTTACCTGGGAAGGAGAAATCGGCACCGGCCCACGGCTGCGCACTAGCAGTTCCGCCCCTCTTCCCCTGTGTTTGTTATTGTTGTGCGGTTCTGGCTGCTCCTGCCCCGCCCCCTCCAGCTCATCTTCGACCAATCAGTAGGGTGGTGGTTTTGAGGGACAAGTGCTGAAAGCCAATCACCTTACCGGAAACTTAGAGAAACGGGACTAGGCCCTGTCTCTATCCGCCATGTTAGATTCACCCCGCAGGGATAGCAGCAGATCTGGCAGCGGACAGTCCTTGCACTGGCCTCCGGCCGGCGCCCCCCGGGGGCGGGAAACTGGTAAGCAACATTTGCGTTTACCTAGGGGTGAGGTCACGTCGCACCAAGAGGGCTTAGGGAAGTTCAGGGAAGGAGCCCTGCCAAGAAGAGAGGCGACTTTTTCGAGTCTGGGGGCAGCCGATCTTTTCTGTGACTCGATGAGAGAACTGTTGATGATATGAGGGGCCGAGGAAGTGGATACCAATGGAGGGATTGAGGGCCCGTGGTTCAGAACGCCTGGCTTCTGCTGATGGAAGGCCGAGACTCCCCGGCACAAAATAGGCTAGGCAAAGAAAACGAGAGTCCTTAGGGGATGGTGACTCTGTCTTGAGGACGTGGACTGCTAAGAAGTGATAATTGGAAGATTAGGATAAAGTCTTAGGGGAAAAAAATGAGTACCTACAAGTCACCCTCATCACGTCTCCCTCGCTTTTTGAGAACCACATAAAGAAGTCTCCTTGGTGAGGGACCTCTGGTATTGGAAAGGCATCGTTTTCCCTTTTTGTCAAGCAGCTTTCAGGTCACAAGTTCTAAAGCCTACATAGCTTGTACAGGCCTCTTGTAGAGAAAATAATAAAAATTCAGCTTCTCAGGTCGACTTCATTAAAGGTAGTTGTGATATCCTGAAAAAAATCGACACAGGAAAATCTGACTTGTGCCAGGTAAAGGTCAATGGCATGCATTTAGAATAATGTCAGTTATGAAAGCTGAAGGCCTGGGACCCATCCACCTGACTTGACTTGATTTAAATCTCCAGGAACACATGGGGCTAACCATAGCGTTGCTATTTCCACAAGTTCAAGACTTGATGCCCTTGCCGAAAAGAGTTTTCACATGTAAGGCAAGATAGGCAGTTCTTTATGAAGACCTGGATCTGGTCCAGCTTAACTAGAATTCCACTTCCTGTTTTCTCCTCAACAGCGGCTGAGCTGGATGAGCTCCAGAGTATCTAAACTAATTTTCAATTGTGTAATTTCAGAAAAAGGGAGGAAGATAAATTTCCTTCTGGATTCTCAGAAGTGTGGAAGTATGTTTCTCAGAAGTTGAAAAGGGAGAGTGTGCTTCAGAATATCTGCTTCTGGCAGACTGATAGACTCACTTCATTTCCCTCATTTTTTAGCCAAGATTTTGGAAGGTTGAGGGGGATGCTGTCCTACTTGTAAGGACCCCAAGAATTACATTTCTTATGAATGAATACTCATTGTGAGTAGGATTGATGATAGAGACTGGTATTATTTTGGTGATGAGCTTAGCTCTAGGTGGAAAAAATTGGGGAATAATCTTAAGACAGTCTTAGTTGTATTGTTTCACTGAGAAGTGCATTATAGTGTAGAAAATAACTTACGTTCTAAAGGCATTCATAATTTTTATATTTGAATGTTTTTAAAGAACTTGCACACATTTTTGTTTGATCCTTTTGCTAACATTAAGGTAAACAAAGCAGAGATATTAGGCCTATTTTACAGATTAAGTGGTTGAAGTTGAGAGGTTAAGTGACTTAACTCCGGCTGCTGATGTGCCAGAACTGTGTCTGGAATCCAAATCTTCTCAGTCCTTAGTGCCTCCTGGAACTGTATGTTGTTCATTTCCTATTGCCTATACTTGGAGAATCTGGCTTTTTGTATATGCTTGTTAAAAATTTGTTGATGAATATGTTTAAAAGTTGCTTTTCATTATGACTTATGTTTACATTTAAACATCTTTCTCATAAAATCATAAAAACCAGTTCAACCTAAGAACTCATCAGTAAACAGAATCTTTAATATTTTAAGTTTTTATCTTTCAGAGGTATTCAGTAATTTTGTGCATGGTATGGTGGCTGTCCCTAAAGATAACCCAGTAGGGAAAGGGTAGTGCCATAGCAGAATTAGACCTGGATTTGATGATAATTGTAGGAGATAGCAATGAGTCCATACGGTCTAATTAATTGCTCTTCTTTTATAGACCTTTAAATTTTCCCAAAGTAAGTAATTATTAAATTACATTGCTGTAGTTTGGTTAAAACATTACTTGACTACAATCTGTGGTGTGGAGGGGATTTATGGGGGAGCACAAGGGTATAGGTAAAATGGAAGTAGCCTTGACTTGATCTTTGGTAGTTAGATATTCATTGCTCCACTTTTCTGTATGTGAAATTCTCCATAAAAGGAAAAAAAGTACTCAGTGTAGTTTCTTGGCTAGTGTTCTGGGCTCTGACTTTTTTACATTGATCTAATAGAGAATCTGGATTGCTCAATTTAGGAAAAGGCTGCTTTTCCAAGAAAAATACAGAATGTCACTTTCAACTTGGTATCCTGCTTCTAGCAGGTATTCAGTGGGTTTCTATTTAATTTGGCAGTCATTAGAAAATTCCATAAAATCCTTAAGGATTTTACAAATGTTAGGTGATTTGTGTGGGTGTGGCCAAAACTAACATACTGTCACCAAACATTTATTTCCATATGGAAGTTCCTAACAATTTTAAGAATAATTTTTATGACTTAAAGTATAACTCTTTATGGCATTGTTTTGCCACTAATGCCTGTCTTTCTTAAAAACAATTCTGTTTAAAGATGGGATTTGTTTTAAACCACCCACTAGTTTATAAATAGCATAAGAGCAAGGACATATTCTTCTCTGCTATGTTCCCCCCAAGCCTAGCCTATATTAGGTCTTCACAACTGTTTGTTGAATGAATGTTTATGCAATTTTTGGAACCCTAACATATTTTTTCTCTTCTCTATTCTCTCAACTCTAGCCCCACAGTATGGAACCACAGGTTACTCTAAATGTGACCAAAGGTTACTGTATCTCACCCACCCAATCAGTTCTCATCCCACAGCATGGAACCACAGGTTACTGTAAAAATAAAACTCAAAGCTTTCTGGTTTCCGATCCAGAAATTACAACTTGGGCTGATGTTGAAGCTATGGTGAGTGTTACTCTGTTTTGTTTCTTCATTCTTTAAGCATGGATAGTTTTTCCAAAGGTAGTTATTTTTAGCATTGTGGTTTCATAGTTGTAAAGTCTGTCATATTTACCATATTGGGCCATTTGAAAAATTGTTTTTAACAGGGGTTCATAGAAGATATACCCCAATAAAGGGGAAAAAATTCCTTTTAAAACATTTGGAAAGGAAAGAAATATTTTTGTAAGTGAGATAGAACTTAGAAAGCCTGTTACAATGAATTGGTATGAGCCTCACCCCAGCCAGGCCCCAGGGAAATGTTCTCTTACTGAGAGCAGACATGTTACTGTGGTTTGTGAACCACCAAGGATATAAGTTGTGTTTTGCAAGAGGCCATCCCTTTCTTTTATTGCAGAGATGGAATATGTGAGTTGAGCGAAAAAACTCACATAGGTGCTTAGACAGCAGCTGTCTTGTCCTTTTGGTTATTAATTCTTTATCCTCTTGGTTTGCCCTTTGTACACTTCTATTTTTGTTTGGTTTGCAGTGGTGCATGTTTACACTTCCAGTGTAACTGTTTATCTATATCCTTTGGTAAAAAGTCTTCTTTCCCCTGGTTATGTGTGACGGTAGCTAAAAGGGAAAAGAAATGGTGGAGAGACCTCAAAAGATGATCTGATCTAGTCCTCTTTCTTCTAGCAAATTCATCTTTATACTGATATTGACAGGTGATTATCTGAAAGTTGAATCTTGTTTTTCAAGTGATCTGAAAAATCAAACACAGTTATCTCTTGTTTCCTAATAGATAAGTGAGCTGACCGTGTACCTTTTTCCTATATTGTGAATTTCTGTTTTTTTTTAAGATTTATTTATTTATGTATGCAAGAGATGGGGTGTAGGCCAGAGGTGGGGTGGGGGGGACGGTGAGAGGATTCACCAGAGACAGAGTGAGGAGCAAAACAGGCGGATCTACTGAAGTACAGTGCTGAGGGGAGCAGTGGGCGAGGCAGGAGAGGTCTGCTGTGCCATGTGGGAAGCTCCCTGGCTAGGGATCGAACTCATTTTGCAGTGGCTGCTCATAGCTTCATAGTGAGACTTAACCCCTTGGCCACCAGGGAGGCCCCTATATCGTGAATTTTTAATTCTAAAAGTGTAATACGTGCCCATTAAAAGAAGTGAAACTACTCACCATATGTTAAAAAAATTATCCTTTCACTCCCCCTTCATTGATTATTCCCTCCTCCTAGGGATAATGAATGTTAAATGCCATATGCGTACTAAACCACATTTTTCATATTCATACAGACATCATTTTAAGATCATACTGTAAACATTGTGCATCTTGCTTTTTTTTAACCCAACAGCAAAGCATTGTGTTACATTCTATTGTTTTATTACATTATAGGTATTTATTTATATTTTGGACAGTTCTCAATGAATAGATAAGGATCAAGGCTTATTCTTTTTAAAGCTATTGGTTGGGGACTGCTATAGGTAGTCCCCATTATTTTTGGCATTGTTATGCCATAATTTAATCATCCCTAATTGAAAGATTGCTTATAGTTTTCCTTCTTTCTGCAACTATAAAATAAACTACAAGAGCTATTTCTTTGTATATATAACTGTTGAACTTTTCTATAGGATAAAGTTTCCAAAAGTGAAATTAAGGAGTCATAAGGCATGTGATTTAAAATTTTTAATAGATAATACCAGGTGCTTTGCAGAATAATTGTAACACTTAACAGATATGCATGACAGTATCCTGAATTTTTGATGACATAGTATGGTACAGCTTTAAGATTTTTTAGTCATTCCATTGAGATGCCATCTCATTGCTTTAGTTTGCATAATTTGCATTACAGTTGAACATTGTTTCTTTCCTTTTTTTAAAAAATTTATTTTATTTATGCATATAAGAGCTGGGGTGTAGGCCAGAGGTGCTGGGGCTGGGGCATGGCAGGAAGGGGTGAGAGGATCCACCAGAGACAGAGTGGGGAGCAGGACAGGCAGATCTACTGAAATACACTGCTGAGGGGAGCAGTGGGCAAGACAGGAGAGGTCTGCTGCGCCATGTGGGTCAGCTCGTTGGCCGGGGATCAAACTCCGTGCTGCATTGGCTTGATACCTTCATAGTGCTGAGACTTGACCCCTTTGCGCCAGTGGGAAGGCCCTGAACATCATTTCGTGTATTTGCTGAGCATGCAGACTTCTGCTTCTATGAGTTTACTGTACCTTTTGTTCATTTTTCCATGGATGTTTAATTGGTATTTTTGCAGCTGCTCTTTGTGTGTTGCAGTATTGACCTTTTGTCTGTTTTGAGTTGCAAATAATATTCCGAATGTATTGGTTTTGTCTTTTGACTTTGTTCATATTTTTTCCCCCATGTGAAAAGTTCGATTTTTATGTTGTGAAATGTACCCATCCTTTCTTTTTTATCATGGGTTTCTGTTACAATCTCCCATGTGATATCTTGATCATAGAGTATATGCATTTCATTTACAGGTAAAAGTTTCATTTGATCTGAACACTATTCAGATAAAATACCTGGATGAGGAAAATGAAGAGGTAAAGTATATTATGGTACCCATTGCTAGGTATCCAAAATAGAGATCTTACTTCTCAGGAGTGATATGGGGCGCAAAATATCAGAATAGTGTTTATCTCTTTTGCTGATGATTTAAATGTATTTGATAATTACATATTCTAAGCCGGCTTGTGGCAACTGAGATGGAATTGAGAAATAGAACAGCAACATTGAAGAGGAAAATCTGAAAAATAACTTAAAATTATGATGCCCTTAAATTCAAATATAGCACATGCTGCCATTTAATTTGTAATAATAAAAATAATAATGGCAAACCTTTATCAAGTGGTTACAATGTCAGACTAACAATACTATGTACTAGATAAATTATTATCATCTCGCTGTTCCCTGTGAGAAAACTGAGGCAAAGAGAGGTTAAGTAACTTTCCTAAAGGCTCAAAAGCTTTAAAATAGTCTCACAGGGGTTCAGTCCACACCTCTGTTTCTAGACCCAAGACTCCTAACTACTATATTGTGCTTCCTCAGTGTACCTGAAATGAAGGAGGGCATATGATTAAGCAATATAGTTCTTTATTATTCACAACTAGTTTATCATACTGGAAAAGCTGAACCCCTCTGATAATGAGCTGCACGCTTAGCCAGGGAAGTGACAGCTGCTGGGGCATCACTTTGTTTTGTGAAAACTGGTAATGGACCTTTAATTGTGGTGTTTCAGGCAATGCCCAAAGCTAACATGGAAGTCATTCCCTGGTTAATAATTAGTCTTTATCCCAGTAACTGCTTCATGTGTTTTGTTCTTGGTACGTATTGCCCAACTTGACATTACACCTAGGAGACAGTTTTTTACAAGAAAACGTGATAAGTGAATAATGTTATTTCACAATGCCTGTTGATTTCAAATTTTTAACAGATTTCACTTTTTTGCTTAAGGGATGGATAGAAAAGGTGTCCCAAAGGCTGTCTAAAACCCAAAATAATTTGTCAGATTGAAAACAACATCATAAGTCAAGAGATGAGTAAATTAAGACTGAGAACTAAGTTGATTGTTGACATTTTGAGATTTTTTTTTTTTTGGTAGAAGAATAAGAAATACCTAATGGGCTTTAGATCTGCCTCCCCTTTAATTAGGTGACAAATTCAAATTATGAGCATGAAAGCACTGTATCTCCACTCAAAAAGTACACTGAGTTCACTTTGTGTAACTGTGAAGGAGAAGGAAACATATAGCTATCTACAGACACAAACACACCCTAAGATTTAAATCAATTAAAGCCTCTAATTATGAAGTCAAAAGTGAAGGATCATATATTTTAACAGAATTTCTCATCAAATACAGGTTTAACACTGAAAACTGCAGATGCTTAAATGATTAAGAAAAATCATTCTACAGTTAAATTCTTTTTTTTTTTAAGACTTATTTATGCATATAAAAGCTAGGGTGTAGGCCAGAGGTGTGGGGGAGAGGAATGAGAGGATTCACTAAAAACAGAGTGAGGAGCAAAACGGGCAATCTACTGAAATACACTGCTGAGGGGAGCAGCGGGTGAGACAGGAGAGGTCTGCTGCGCCATGTGGGTCAGCTCCCTGGCCTGGGATCTAACTCATGCTGCAGCGGTTGCGGATAGCTTCATAGTGCTGAGACTTAACCCCTTGCGCCACCAGGGAGGCCCTAAAATTTTAATTTTTAAACACACTAATGTTGATGTTCCTCTTTTTAGCAAGGTAATCCTAATTGTTCAAAGCATAGAATACCTTTTAGGTCAAAAGTATAATTGTCTGTGGAAGTAAATAGCAGTATATACATCTTACATTCAATTTAATTGTTATGAAAAGATAGCAAATTTTTTAAAAGATTTATTTATACATAAAAAAACTGGGGTGTAGGCCAGAGGTGTGGGGTGGTGAGGGGATTCACCAGAGACAGAGTAGGGGGCAGAACAGATGGATCTACTGAAGTACATTGCTAAGAGGAGCAGCGGGCCAGGCAGGAGAGGTCTGCTGTGCCATGTGGGAATCTCCTTGGTCCGTATCTAACTCAGTGCTGCAGTGGCTGCAGATAGCTTTGTAGGCTGAGACTTAACCCGTTGGCCACCAGGGAGGCCCAAAAGAGCAATTTTTAAGAGACTTTGGCCACTGAGATGTGTTACATTTATATCCTGCTTTAAATCTACAAATCGGTATCTCCCATCTGTCAAAATTTTATAGCTACTGAAAGATAAAATCTCTGTTGCTATGGTAATTATTCCATTACCTAGGTGACATTGTTCCAATGATGTCACTATTAAAGTAACCTAACTCATGAAACATTTTTAAGTTTAATGTGATTAGTCTCAATTGATGAGAGATTTACAATTCACTGTTCATTTTTTCCTTTTACAGGTTTCCATCAACAGTCAAGGTGAGTCCCTGAGGAAATCCTGTTAGCTTGTGGGCATAAGCATTTCCATTTCCATTTCACTCAAGCCTTGTTACAATATTTGTTTTAGGGTAATAGGAGTTGTGTACAATAAAGTGATATTGCACACACTCGTCCATGGGCATTAATGACTTGACAGATTTTTGTTTTATAGTAATTTTTGTATCTAAGATGGTGCCTTTGAATGGACCCTTAGCACAACTTTAATGCAACATTCCCTTATATTTAAAATGCTAATCTTCTGAACATAATGTGCTTCTGAGTTCAACACAAAACTTGTTCTCCTGGTGTTGTGTTTGTTCCTGAGTTGGTATAGATATGTTAATATCAGTTTATAAACAAGTGGTATTCCAGTTGCAGTTTATAAGATGGTTGATTGTTCAGAGCTTGGAGTACCTTTCCCCACAGGAGCAATGTTATATTTGAAGATTAGTTCCCAGACCAGCCCCCAAGAGCTTATTTTATCCATCTGAAATGATAGTATTAACACTGTCCTTGAATTCCTTGTGTCCTGAGCATCACTAAGGGGAATGTGAGGGAGCTGGGTTGACATTTTGTAACTAGAAGTCTCGAATAGCAGTAAGGTGGGAATGAGGTGAGAAGGGAGTTTGTCAGTAAAAAGGTAGTGTGTAGCTTTGTGTCTAAGGTTTATAAACTAAGAATTCTAAAGAGTAATATTAAAAAAAAATAATTTGTGTATTGGTAAAATATAGTACATGTTGGGTTTTTTTTCTCCTTTTAGGAGAGTATGAAGAAGCGCTTAAGGTAATGGTTATTTCACCTCATTTTTTAATAATTGTTTAAAATATTTTTTTAAATTTGTCTAAATGTTTATTTGGATTTCTAGTTGTCAAGCATTTTTACTTCATTTTTAATCCAAATGCATTCACTGATCCCTACAGTAAGGTGATAAAACTGATCTGTCCCAAGTGATTCCTCAAGTTATTTAAAAGAGCCTGTAGGAAATAATATCTGAGATATTAAATAGACTACTTGCTTACACTAATGCCCCCAGCTCCCTACAAGAGTAAAAAGGGGATTACTGTTAATCTCCTTTTGAAAGTCTGGACTAGTTTTCTTATAGTTGGGGCATTGATTTACTTGACACAATTTCTATATGACAGCACTTAGAAAGGAGCTCCTTTCATTTGCCAAGTTGTGTTCACATTTGACAAGAACAACATGACCACCCTCACAACCTCATAACTAGTAGTGCCAAGGAGAATCAAAGTAAAAGTAATAGCTATAATTCATTGATTACTTTTTCAATGAACCTACTAGTACATTGGTTTTCAGCCACATTGAATCACATATCAGACATTATTATCACTCTCATTTCACATAAGGAAAATGAGGCTCAGAGAGTTAAATGCTTTGTCCATAGTGACATGATTAGTAGGGATGGAATCTGAACTCAGACTAGGTCTATGTGATTCCAGAGCCTAAGTTGTAACTATTCTATTGATAGTAATGATTTTTTGTTGTTGTTAAAAATGTTTATTGACTAAAACTTCAGCCAGAATTCCATTAGCCTTGGGGAGAAATTAGTGAATAGAAATATAGCAAAATGTGTTTTTTTGGAACCAAAAGCCAATTTCAAATATGTTCTTTCCAGCTATCAGTCGTCTAATTGCTAGTCTTCGTAATGCTGTCCTAGCATTTGAAAATCCAGGGAATTCTCTGGAATGATGCTTTAAAGTCTTTCTCAAGCGGTTACAATGTCAGACTATGAGTACTGTGTACTAGGTATATTATTATCATCTATTACCTGTGAGGAAGCTGAGACAGAGAGGTTAAGTAACTTTCCAAAAGGCACAGAAGCTTGAAAGTAGTGGCACAGGGGTTTAGTCCACAGCCTCTGGCACTGGACTGGCCAGATTCTGTTTCACAATTTTCATTTCCTGCTTTCAGCTAGTTCCATATAGAATGTTCAGTATAGTGGGGGGAGGGGAACCTAAAGTATAAGCCATCCTGTTACAGTCTTTTGTCATGATACAGTGGAGCACTCCTTGAGGCCACACTGTCCTTTCATGAAGACCTTTGTGGTTAAGGTTTTTCTTTAA
Organism: Scalopus aquaticus; assembly: GCA_004024925.1. NCBI lineage: Eukaryota > Metazoa > Chordata > Mammalia > Eulipotyphla > Talpidae > Scalopus > Scalopus aquaticus. Next base: position 10,546 of record PVIJ01012825.1, read on the forward strand.
ATTTTGACCATCCCTGGACCTCCCTGGTGGCGCAGCAGTTGAGCGCTGCGCTGTGGAGCTGTCAGCAGCCAGCGATGCGAGTTCAACGCCCAGCCGGGGAGAATCCCACATGGTGTGGCAGACCTCTCCTGCCTCGCCCGCTGCTCCCCTCAGCAGTATATTTCTGATCTGCCTGTTCTGCTCCCCACTTTGTCTCTGGTGAACCCTCTCGCCGCCCCATGCCTCTGGCCTGTACCCCAGCTTGTATGTATAAATAAATAAATCTTTAGAAAAAAAATTTTTTTGACTATCCCTTATGAACTTCTATTCCAAGATTGAGCTATTTTTCCATAATCACATTGGGTATAGGGAAGGAAAGGCAAGATTTTTCATTTTAATTGGGAGCTTGATCTATCCTTTTCGATTTCTAGGTAACGTTGCTTTTCTGGGTGCCACTTATTTGAATAATGTAGCCAGTGTCTCCTGGGTTTTAGTCAGAATCCTTAATTACCAGCTAGTTTCTTGGATTTGAACATTTAGGCCCTCTGCTGGTTTTTCTTAGTTGAGAAGTAATTTGTTTTCCATAATTTCCCTCTGTTCTAATTTTCATGTAGTTGTCCTGTTTCCTTTGCCTTTTTTTTTTTAATGAACTAACATTTTATAAGTTTCAGGTGAAAAGCTTTGTATCAGCATTTCTGTATACCACATTATGTTCACCACCAAAAGTCTGATTTCCATCCATCACAATACAATAGGTCCATTTTACCTACCTACCCCAACCTCTAAGCTTTTCTAACATGCTGAATACTCACACCCCTTTACCATTGTCCAGTTCATCCTGGCCTTCTCTTTCCCTATTCTCAGAAGCTATAGTGGTTTTACTAAAAAAGTCCTGTAAGGTCTTTCCCTCATCTACTATTAGTTTACCTACTGAGTAGGAAAGCTTAGAATTCAGGAGACTATAAGCCTGTCTTGCCTCAGGAAGCAAGACTTTTTATACATTTTTAAAAATGTTTAGAACTACATAATACTGTATTATATAGTACTGTATAATATGTGGTACCTAAGATCCCATATTTATATTTTGACACATTTCATTATAATTATTTCTTGAGCAATTATTTCCACAGACTACCAGACATTTTACAGAAAGCTCCTTGGTGGTTTATAGTCTGGGATAGAAGTCAACAAATGATAGCAGACTGAGCATATATTTCTGTAAATGTTTACTGAAATACAGTCATACCCATAATTTTATGTACTGTTTGTGACCACTTTATGCCTCAATGGCAGAGTTGAATAGTTATGACAGAAACTATGTCCTGCAAGTCTAAAATATTTATCATGTGGCCCTTTAAGAAAAATTTTACTATAACCACACTGAAGGAAGAAATCCTGTGCTGTCAAAATATTAACAAGGATGTAAACCAGTTAAAAAAGAGAGCATGCTGATCCTTGATATAGGATAATGGTTTTTAAAAGTTTTTGCCACAGATTGCTAATTTTAAATGGAACCATAAAAAGCCTAATGTATAAAAGTAGATTAAAAGACAGTTCTGGGTGTTAGTGGGCAGGCTAGACCATGGACTTATCCTCTAATCTCTTCTTGGACACTGGATTACTTTCCTGGAGCCCCAAATGCTTCTTGTAATACAGTTTTCAAACTGGGATTATTAAGGAGACGCTCTTCAAACAGATGGGGCCATTTACCAAAATACTATTTATTCTTAGTGGAAAAAGAATTATTAATTATACGCTTTCAAGAAACCTTCAGTTTCTTGAGTTCTGTTAGTCTGGGGTTGACTTTTTTTTTTTTTTTAAGATTTATTTATTTATGCATACAAGCTGGGGTACAGACCAGAGGTGTGGGGTGGTGAGAGGATTTACCAGAGACAGGGTGGGGAGCAGAACAGGCAGATCAGAAACACACTGCTGAGGGGAGCAGCGGGCGAGGCAGGAGAGGTCTGCCGCGCCATGTGGGAACCTCCATGGCCGGGTGTCAAACTCGCGTTCCCACTGCCGACAGCTCCACAGCGCAATGCCTAACCGCTGTGCCACCAGGGAAGCCCCTGGGGTTGACTTTTTTTGACTGTTGAGATTAGAATCCATGAATAATGTCGTATAGTAAAAACAGTTTAACAGAAAAGTGGTAAACCCAGTTCATGAAAACATCTCACCTAATAATTTGCTACACCAAAAATCTACTTTTGTGGTAAGCTTATTGTTGACAAAGACTTTATAATGTTATAATGCAATGTTACAGTGATTAAAAAAAATTTAGAGGGGCAAAAAATAAAGCCTACGTTTGTGTTTTTAATAACAAAACCATTCCTACCAGGCTGAGTATTAAAGCTGTGTGTGTCGTTTGATTTAACAAAACAAACACGAATCCTGGTATTTTCCAACATAAGTCACACACTCATGTTTAGGTGTTTTGAAATTCCATTTGGGAAAGGAGAATCATGCAGTATGTTTTTATTTGATAACGTGCTCTCAGATGGCAGCTAAACAAGGCAACCAACTGCAGATGCAAGTCCATGAAGGTTACCATGTTGTGGAGGAAGCCCCACCCGCAGCTGTAGCAGAAAAACGACCAGTTCTGAGGCCAGGGAAGAAGACACTTGCCCATTATTCTTCACTGGTGAGAGTTTTAGGATCAGATATGAAGACCCCAGAGGAACCTGCAGCACAGGTATGAAAGGAATGGGCTACTCTCCACAGCTTTTTCCAACCTTGTCCCTCACTGTCTTTGGTTTAAGATTTGACTGACTTAGTTATCAAAGATGTGGGGGTTATCTTGACCCTCTTTACCTCTGACTTTTGAAACTAGTAACAGTGGTTACTTCTGGAGAAGGGAGTTAAGTAAAGAGACAAATGTTTTATTGTCCTTTATACCCTTTCATACTCTGACTTTTAGCACATGGTTTGCAGGTAGTTTGCTACTACCAGTCAACGTAAAATGTGTAAATACATTTCCCGCATACAATGTGTTAAAAAAGAACTGTGTGTTTATATTTGACTAAAGCAACCCCCAAATCACATAGTTCAATAAAATAATTTTAAATAGAGAGAAAAAGTAGCCTCCAAGATCTCAAGAGTGTGTTTTCTTGCAGCAGTTTCCACGTGCTCCATGTGATACAGACCAGCCTCAGGACAAGCCCCCAGACTGGTTCACAAGCTACTTGGAGACGGTGAGTGTTCTTTCTTGCTTGGATTTTTGCAGCTGCGTTGGCGCAGGTGGAATGTGGAAGAGCTAGACAACTGAACCCAGATGGCTCCTGCTTCTGGTGCAGGTGAATGAAGAATGGTAACTAATAATTTTCAAACCATAGTGGTTCCTGTCAAGAAAGCCCTAATATTTGCAATGAGGGAGGAAGGAGGAGTTTAATCCTAAGGATGTAAGGGAGAAGAACAAATGTATATGCTTGAGAAGGAATGTTAGAAATGTTCTCATCAAAAGGATTTCTCAGTATTTCCTTTGATCTTTAGCTGTGAACGAAATAGACCTTCTTAAGTTTTTATCCTTTTGCTTAGCTATTAGCTGGTGTTATGTTATGACAGATATGGTGAAGTTTCAGGTCTATTTGATATCTTTATGCCTTTTCCAATATTGGAAGTGAGAATTGTTCCCCACCTTCCGCTGTATATTCCAGTTCCGAGAGCAAGTGGTTAAAGAAACGGTTGAAAAGCTTGAACAGAAATTACATGAGAAGCTTGTCCTCCAGAACCCATCCTTGGGTTCCTGCCCCTCAGAAGTCTCAATGCCTATTTCAGAGGAAACACTGTTCTTGCCAGAAAACCAGTTCAACTGGCATATCTCTTGCAGCAATTGCCAAAGTAGGATCATTGGTGTGCGCTACCAGTGCAGGTAAGCAGTAATTTGGGAATGCAGAGCTATTGACGGACCTTAGAGCAGTGGCCTTTCTGGCATTCTGGGAACATAAAGGGAAATTGGGCATATTCTTGTTGGACATAACTTCTGGATTAGAAATAAGCTATTCTTTGCCCACATGAAGATCATCACATTTGGATCAACAGAGCCATACGAAATTCTGTTTGTCAAAACAAAATTAGATCCCCGAGGACTGTCTCCCTGTTGTTCCAGATACTTTCATATCTTGCTTCCTTCTGTAGTTTGTCCTTTGAAATATTGGGTTGTCGGGAAATTCATGACATATTTTTTTCTGTTTTTCAAGCAAAAATTCGTCATGACTTTTCCAACAACCCAATAGATTGTGTGTTCTTCTCATGTTACTAATCAGGACAGCTGAGACATGGCATGGTTGGGTGACATGCTCAGGTTACCTAGCTGGTGGTAGACAAATATGGAAGTTTGGTCTCATATTCCTCTGCTTCACGTACTTCCCACTATGCCATTCTTTTCCCCACAGCCTATGCCCATCCTACAATATCTGTGAAGATTGTGAATCAGGCCCATATGCCCATGACTCTAACCATGTCCTGCTGAAGTTGCGGAGACCTGTTGTGGGTTCCTCTGAACCATTCTCTCACTCAAAGTTCTCTACTCCCCGTCTGCCTGCTGCTCTGGAACAAGCCAGGTAAAAAACCATTTATACATGTGATACTTGTTCTCTGATTGGCTTCTTGGCGCCAAGTTCTGTGAATCATAGAACTACAAATAGTCTCTTTAGTTCCTGCTCATTTCTAATTGATAGGCAATGATGTGGGCAGTTATCCAAAGCTAATGAAATGGAAATGAGAACTATAGAAAGAATAAACTGGACTAGAAGCTGACATTGATGGAGACTACGTGTGCCTCAAAATAGCTTCAAGATTTATTTGTGCCGTTTTTTTTTTTTAAAGATTTATTTATTTATACATACAAGCTGGGGTACAGGCCAGAGGCGTGGGGCAGCGAGAGGGCTCACCAGAGACAGAGTGGGGAGCAGAACAGGCAGATCAGAAATACACTGCTGAGGGGAGCAGTGGGCGAGGCAGGAGAGGTCTGCCCCACCATGTGGGATTCTCTCCTGCTGGGCGTCGAACTAGCATCACGAGCTGCCAACAGCTCCACAGAGCAGCGCTCAACCGCTCCGCCACCAGGAAGGCCCATGTTTTTTAAGACTTTCATTTACCATTCCACAGGCTCCAGAAACAGGTTGACAAGAACTTTCTTAAAGCAGAAAAGCAAAGACTTCGAGCTGAGAAGAAACAGCGTAAAGCAGAGGTCAAGGAACTTAAGAAGCAGCTTAAACTCCACAGGAAGATTCATCTGTGGAATTCGATCCACGGACTCCAGAACCCCAAGTCTCCTTTGGGCCGACCAGAGAGCCTACTGCAGTCTAACACCTTGATGTAAGCCTGGGTCAGGGTGGAAGCCAAGACTTTAGGTGCAACTCTCAATAACTGGAATTTCAGCTAACTTCTGTCTTACTTACTGGCAGCTCCTAATTCCCAAGCTCTTAAAACTCCCCATTCTCTGATTTTTGCTTTCTTAAAGGATTTGGTGGTGGTTTCTGTCACTTGCTCTATTGCTTTCTTCAGAAAGATAGAAATAGTAAAGTTCAGAAAGTAGATTGGCATAACCTCTATTCACTGGAGGCAGTCCAGATTTGAAGCACAAAGAACAACTGTTTTAAGAGCCCAACTCTACGTGTTTTAATTTATGGATCCCCTTAGTTATCCTCCCCAGAGCTTTATAGTTTAAGAGTCACATCTGTCCTCTGAGGGTTTTTGTTTGGCTTTATTTTTAAGACAGATACATTAATACATCCTCAAAAGTCATGGTCAACCTGTCAGAACATAGTGATGGATACTCAGAAGCCATCACACCCAAAAGCAAATGACTAAATACATGAATTTCTGTTCAGACTCCCTTTGCAGCCCTGTACCCCAGTTATGCCAACCCTCAGTGCAGCATTTGTGGATGAGAATTTGCCTGATGGGACTCATCTTCAGCCGGGAACCAAGTTTATCAAACACTGGAGGATGAAAAATACAGGAAATGTAAAGTGGAGTGCAGACACAAAGGTATTTTTTTCCCCAAAATGTGAAAATGAAGTGATTGGAAATGGTAGTTCTTAGCTGACAATCTTTCTCTTGTAACTCCTTTTCAGCTCAAATTCATGTGGGGAAACTTGACTTTGGCATCTACAGAAAAGGATGTTTTGGTTCCCTGTGTGAAGGCTGGCCATGTGGGAGTTGTGTCTGTGGAGTTCATCGCCCCAACCTTGGAGGGAACATACACTTCCCATTGGCGTCTTTCTCACAAGGGCCAGCAGTTTGGGCCTCGGGTCTGGTGCAGTATCATCGTGGATCCTTTCCCCTCCACTGAGAGTTCTGATGATACAGAAAAGGGTGCGATCAGCTCAAGCAAAGCTGATGACCTCGCTTGCCAGCAAGAGGTGAGCATTGGGAAGGATGACTAAAACAAACAGAGCCCACTCACAGCTGTCATTCTTTGAAAAACCTTGAAAAACTAGTTTTAGCCCCTTCCCCTAGCACATACATAGTCTGGTGATATTGAGCTCGTTCTAGGGGACTTTGCCTATCTTTAGGATCTTAGCACAGGCATCCCTCAGTGCTTTTGTGTCTCTTTGTAATGGCTGCTAGCCAGCCTCTGCTGCAGGAGGGAGAGCAGGCTGCCTGGTCTGGCCTGTGAAACTACTGAACTGTGACTAAGCTTCTTAACATTCCTATCTCCCGAGTATCCCTTGTGTACATTCCTGAAATAGGAATGAAGCCTGGCCCTCGTCATCACTTGAGGGTTGTGTGTGTGTGTGTATATTTAAAGCAATGTCCCTGTGCTAGTGGGGTGCATTTTTAGTGTTCATTGCTTAAATTTAATTACCCAATGTTAATATTCTGGGTTTGATTATTACTACTATGGTTAACTTAAGTTATCATTACAGGAACGTTTTCAAATATTAGCAGTGCCTAGCAGTATTTGGTTGTTTTTAGGGAGGCAGTTTTCAACTTGCCTTTTGAATTCTGTTGAGGGCCTCAAATTTATCCTGAGGTTTGTCTCTATAGGATACTTTCCTTCTGGCTAAAGAGGAAATTCAGCGTGGTGAAGCAACTGAGCAGACAGAAGGGACAGGAACATGCATCCCACCCAAGGCAAAAAATCCTGCCAGCGAGAGGGAGCTCTACATTCCGTCCGTGGACCTTCTGACTGCCCAGGTGGAAGATTCAGGACTTTGAAGGGCAAGGGACAGGGAACATTGGAGGAGATTTTTTTACATTGTTGAAGAGAAGGTGATATAGCCAGCCACAGGTGGTGCAAAGGAAGTAAGAGATATGCCACTTTGATCCAGCCAGATGCATCGAATGGCAGGGAGGTCACCTCTAGAAGCAACTTCTCTAACTAAATGTTTCCTCTTTGAATTAGGAAGTCAGACTTGTGCTTACCCACATCTTCCTTCTAAGTGCCTCTGCATTTCAGCCTGTTTGGCTTATCTTTACCCTTCACATTTTCTCTTTGCTGCTATTTGGTTATTTGAACATCTAGTTGCCATGTAACTCTCCTGTTTTTACTTGACTGAGGTGAGGCATGAATTTGAATTAAATCCAGGATCATGTGGAACTCAGTGACTTGCAAGTTACCTCAAGACAGAACATAGCTAATAGTACTTGTGCACGGCATGCAACCTAACACAGCGCATCTTTTTTCCAGGATCTGCTGTCCTTTGAACTGTTAGATATAAACATTGTCCAAGAGTTGGAGAGAGTGCCCCACAACACCCCTGTGGGTAAGAATGTCACTCAGACTACCTTGTTCATTAACAAGCACGAAAATGCTGCAGACTAGACTCTGGTAGTATTTCATTCTGGGAAAATAAATAGTAAGGATCTCTCCCACAGTGTGATATTAAAGCTGCACCCAGGGGTCCATTTTCCTTCTTTCCCCTGTTGTCTTTGATAGGCAACGATAAAAGTTTGTGTGAGACTTCCCCATCATAAAGGAACCCTCTCCACTTTGTGTAGATGATTGTTTCCCTCTGTTCCTTTACATTTGTGGTTCTGTGTCTTGACCATGTTTTTATGATACCTCCCTCCTGCATGATTGATCTGAGACACTTACATACCTGGTGGGCTAGAGAAATTCTTTACAACAGGCCTTGAAGCACACCTGGGTTTATGTTAGCCCTGTTTGAGGCAAGAAGCCTCTGCACTGCTGGTTTAGACACTGACTGTTGATGTGATTCTTTTTCTTGGCTGATGGGTCTCCTGTCTTCTTTCTCCAGATATGACTCCCTGCATGTCTCCTCTGCCACATGACAGTCCTTTAATAGAGAAGCCAGGCTTGGGGCAGATACAGGAAGAGACTGAAGGGGCAGGATTGAAAGCACTTCCTGGTAAGGGATTAAATATATGTAAAGTATTTGCATCTTCCTCTTCTGGACCATACACCCTGTTTTCATATGTACCCATACCAGCTGGACCTTAGCATGCGAATAGGTTTTCTGTAGCATCTCATTATTTGAAGTCCTTTCACCTTCACGTGGTACAGAGAGCAGTTATTCCTTGGCATTCTATCAGCATGATTGGAGACCCTTAAATACCATGTGCAGACACGATTTGTGCCTCTTCCAGATGCCACAGGAACAGTAAAGAGGAGAGCTGAGAACAGTGCTTCAGCAGAAGAAGGAGAAGATGACCTGAGTGGGTCCCAGTTTGTGTGTGAGACTGTAATCCGATCCCTTACCTTGGATGCTGCCCCGGATCACAACCCACCTTGCAGACAGAAGTCCCTGCACAGTGAGTGTCCCTCGTCTCCCCCACCTAGTGCGGTGGCCCTGCATTGTGATTGTCAGACCTGAGTAGGTAGAAGTGCTCTTCTTCACTGAGAGTAGAGGTAGGGTGATCTTTATTAGAATACTGATCATGGTGGTTTCTTTAGTTTCCACATACACTACCTGACTATTTTAATTATAGCTTCAGGATCAAAGCAACCCCCATAACTCATTCTGCACTTTTCTCAGGGGCAGAATTACAGCTGCATGCCACAGAGGAACAGCAGCCAGTTGTGCTCCCTGGATTCTGCAGTAAGGACTCTTCCTGTAAGTTGACAGAGGCCCTCAGCAGGGACCCTCACTGGCAGCTAAGTTGTCTGCTTTTTCCAAGAACTATCCAGGAAAGAGTGGGCACAAGCAGGAGTACCAAATTAAGTTTCTTTGGGTTAAATTCTGCTGTTAAAAATTTCTAGATATCAAAAAATATAACCAGTTCTTTGTATTTCAAGAACTATCAAAAAAATTCAAATTCTAGTGCCTCAAGATACAGAAAATTCTGTATTTATTATAATGAAACTTGACCTATACCTTTAAATAAGGTTTGTCTCTCTTGTTAGAAATATACATGTATTTTTTCACACTTAGGTATAAATGCATAACAAAAGAGTTGGAAGGATTTACACAAAAATGTTCACATTAATTATCTCTGATAGGATTTAAGTACATTTTAAATTTCATTTCCTTTCCTTCATCGACATTTTGTCAATTTCCTGCCATGACTACGCATTTCTTCTTAAAGAAGAAAAAGAAAGTAGGCTACAGTCCTGCAAGCTCTCACACCTAACATTTTCCCTTTTTGTAGCCCTGGGAGCTAGTATACAGCTGTTTTGATTTGAACACTGAGTATATTAACCGATGCATGAAAAGGAGAAGGGATGGGGCCTCCTTGATTTAAAATTTCAAAGTCTGGATATTTCTACCTGCCTTGTTTTTGTGCACTTAGTTCCATCCTTTTTGCATACATATGGCCTGACTCCAGGAGCAGTTCTTTTCTCTGGTTCTTCCCTCTTCTCTGGCTTTCATAATTCTAGTTCATGACCCACCAGTCCTTCAAACTTAGGGTGGCACCAGGGGCCATTTTTGGCTTATACCTTAAAACTGGTTGCTTTCATCCTGTAGTGAAATTTTCCTTGCCTGAAGAGGGACCACCTGACGATGAGAGGGAGGAGATTGTCCATATCGCTGAAGAAGAAGCCGTCACGGAGGAGGAAGATGAGCTCAAAGATGAAGTTCAGAGTCAGTCCTCTGCTTCGTCCGAGGATTACATCATCATCTTACCAGAGTGCTTTGACACCAGCCGCCCCCTGGGGGACTCCATGTACAGTTCTGCGCTCTCCCAGCCAGGCCTGGAGCGAGGAACTGAGGGCGAACCTGGGGTTGAGGCAGGACAAGAACCAGTCGAGGCTGGGGAGAGACCCCCTGGAAGGGAAATCCAAGCACAGGGGCACAGCATCAATGACATCCTCATGACCTCACAGACTCTGGACACAGTGCCTCTAACCCCAGAGGTGGTAGGGCCTCCACCACGGCTGCTCAGGTACCATCTATACCCCCCTCAGCTGGGCTGTTCTTCAGAGGTGGAATAAACAGTGAGAGGAACAACTTGATCTCAAAACTGGTTTTTTTGTTAGCATGGGAAGATAATATTTCCCATGGTAAAGTCTGAATTTAGATGAATGAATAAAAATTGTACTTCCCAGTATTCGTGGATTCTGAATTTAAGGAAATACTTGTTTTAGCTAGCCTTAATTATCTAAGTATAGACTGTCTATTTATGTTTTGATTGTTGAGAGCCAGTTTTGAAGCATAAACATCCCCCCAGACTGTCCTTGCCTGTCTTACAGACTCATGGGCAAAGGCAGCAATGACTCATTAACCCATAAGCATAACTGGGGGGTATAATGGAAAAAGATACACAGGCACACCACATTCATCGTGCTTTGCAGATATTGTGCCTTTCACAGACTGAAGATTTGTAGCAACCCTGCATCAAGCAAGTCAGTGTTATTTTTCCAACAGTTCAGGTGATGGTTACAAGTTTTTTAGCAATAAAGTATTTTTTATTAAGGTACATACTTTCTAGACAACACTATTGCACATTTAATAGATTGGTATAGTCTTATGTTTAAACGTTAACATGCACTGAGAAACCAGAAAGTTCACATCTCTCACTTTATTGCAATAGTAACTTGATTGCAGTGGTCAGAAATTGAACCTGCAGTATCTCCAAGGTCTGCTGGTACTAAAAAATACATGGAAATTGTTTTTAATTTTCTACTGGATCTCTGTCTTTGCTTTCTCATTGTATGGAAAATTATGGAATCTTGAGTATAAACTATTCTCCAGGGAGGTAGACAGCTCTTTATCAGCACCTCTTGATGTTGGGGAGAGAGGGAGACCAGGCCGAAGCCTATGTTTCCAACCTGACTTATGACTGAAGAGAAGAATCAGAAGTAGCACAAGCACGTCTCACCTGTTACCTAAATTGAGACATGGTCTGGAGCAGAAATGCAACGCTTCTGTGGAGAACGTGACACAGCTGTGTGGTGTTCATGTTTCTCCACGTCACCATAGGGGCCTTTTCAACTAATTGTCAATATTGTGTCTTTCTGAAAGGTGTCCTCCTTGTGCACCGCATCATGGTTCCCCAGGAGTGGACTTACCAGTTACCATGCCAGAAGTTTCTTCAGTCCCTGATCAGAGCAGAGGAGGTAATGACCAGCCTGAGCTTTATCTCTTTTTCTGTGCCCCTTTTGAGTGGAAATTAGATATAAATAGGCACGCCACGTTTAAGATTCTTTGCAGTTTTTAGAGACTTTCCCTTTCACTCTTTCATATTCCTCCCTTAGAGTACTTTTTTTCCTGTTCTCTAGCTTGATATTTATTAAATGAGACTCAAAGAGATAGACATTATGCTGTAGTGGATAGAACCAGTAGCCAAACCTATCTAGATTCGAGCCCCAGCTCTACCTTTCCTCACCATGTGACCTTACAACAGGTCAGCAAATAGGTTTGTTTCCTTATCTAAAAAGGGAGACTATTATCTTGATGTTGTAAGACCCTCAGTCTTTTTCCATTCCTCTCTAAAAATCAAAATCTGAAAAGTATTTAAAACTAATGAACCCATGTGATAGGATATAGAATTAATTTTTCTGATTTCTTTGCATTGTATTCTGAACAGTTTCTCCTTATCAATAAAGCCATCTGCACAACTTCCCAAACACCTTTAAATAAATAAGACTGTGGTCAGATTGCCAACTGCCTTAAAGTGGCCTTGTCGTGGCTTAGGAAACACCAGGAGTGTGGATGCTGCTTCTAACCAATAGCTCTTTTGCTTTTAGAGCCCAGAGGCTCAGCAGGATTTGTAAACAGCAGACAGAAGAGCTTTGACCACTCAAGGTAACTGGACCTTGTGCAGCCTCTTCAGAAGCAGGTGGATATCCTAGTATTGCTTCTGCTTAAAAGAGCCTCTCAGAGCACGTGCCACCTGAGAGCAGAGGAGGGAGAGGAGGGGAGCCATCATTCCTCCTTGTCCTCCTATCTCCCAGGACTGAGCACCACTGTACCGAGAGCTAAAATCGGTGTTTTAGAGTGCTCACATTCCAGGCCAGAAATAAGTGCCCTCAAATTCAGCTCACCCTCAGTGTAGAGAAGGCAGAAAGGTCATGCCCCATGGGCCTCTTAGACAGGCCTACCTCTGCTCCAGATCATCACAGAGCAGCGTCCAGTGGGCTGCTCCCTGTAGCATCCAGACAATCACATTTCTTTTGGGAGGTGTTTGCTCTGAGATGATCAGCGACCAGATTGCCAATATTAATTTTCAACTAGGCCGAAAGCCATGGCTTGCTCATCCGATGGTGTGTTTTCTGCAGTGCCCATATCTTGCAGTGGTAGAGCTGGGCCCTACATCAAACCAAGATCTGTAATTATAAAACTGATAAGAAAAAAGTCACATTCTTTTTTTAGATCTAGGTTTTTTCCCTTAAGGAAATCTCATTTTCTTTCAAGGGTTAAAGCCCAGATTGTCTTGTAAGATGATGGTGTGTGTGTGTTTGAGGAGATAATTTGGTTTCCCTCCACAGGCAGCAGCATCATGGCGGCAGCAGCATTGCTGGAGGACTGGTGAAGGGGGCTTTGTCTGTCGCCACCTCTGCATACAAGGCCCTGTTTGCTGGGCCACCAATCACTGCACAGGTGAGTGTGTATTTTTTCTGAACCAAAACCAGGTCACCGGTGAAAATGATGGCTTCTGTCTGCGTTAAGAGAGTAGCATGACATTGTAGAAAGAACATGGACTTTGGATGTAGTCTTTGGGAATATACAACTCTGTCATCTTTTAACTGTGTGGCTTTGGCCACACAGAGAAGCAAAGGAAAGGGACTTAATTTTTCTAGAGGATCTACTATGTATAAGGTAAATAAGACATTGGTTCCTATCCAAAGACTCTGGGAAACAAATGAGATAGAAAGACATTTACAGGACAGGGAAAGATACTGCGCTGATGTTCTTAGGTCTGTAGAACACCAAAGGGTGGTATGGGTCCCTTGATGGGGCCAGGGCAGACTTCCTGGTAGATAATGCCTAACTTGAGTCCTAAAGGACAAAATAAATGTTCTTCAAGAAAGAGGAGAAGAGAGGGCGTGGTAGACAGAGTAGCCAGTAAAAGGACTGAGGGAAAGTCTGAGTGAAGAGATTTGCAAATGTGAGCCTGGAAGGTGAATTTGGTCTCAGAAGAATAAGAAAAAAACAACTATGTAGGTGGGGTGCTGTGTTAAGGGATTTGGATTTTATTTTTAAGACTAGTGGGAGAAGACATTGAAAGGTTTAAGGTAGTCTCACCTGCTGCTCCCCTTAGTAGTGTATTTCAGTAAATCTGCCTGTTCTGTTCTCCACTCTGTCTCTGGTGAATCCTCTCACCCCCCGCACCTCTGTCTTACACCCCAGTTCTTCTATGTAAAAATAAATATTAAAAAATATATATGCAGAAAATATTCTGTGTTTCTTGACTCTTCAACAGCCAATAGTTTCTGAAGAGAAGACCGCAGCCTTGATGGCCCATCTCTTTGAAATGGGATTCTGTGACAGGCAGCTGAACCTGAGGCTGCTGAAGAAGCACCATTACAGCATCTTTCACGTGGTGACAGAGCTCCTCCACATGAGCAGCAACGACTGGTGCAGCCACCGCTACTGAGGAGTGACCTTGTATTAAATAACTTTGCCTGCTGCTCACAGATGATCTTTATTCTGTCGGTGGGGTGTGGGGTAGAAGCCCTTGATTATTTTTAACCTGATGAATTTATGTAGAACCCATCATTGAATTATCGAGACAATGCCTGCATCACAGTGTTTTTTTGGAGCAAATCAAAGACCAGAACTTAAATTTTCACTTTAGACATTGGATGAATAGTAGGAAGTTTTTCAATAATGATTTGAGTAAAATTCTGTTTTAGTGCATTGAAGAGTATAACTTGAACTTCTGTAGAGCCATTTTTCTTTCTGCTTGTATTGAAATTGAGTATTTTTCTTCCATTAATGTGGATGTTTTTATGGGGATATCTGTTAATTGTCAGTTTTAAAAGAAATTAACCTTAGGAGTCATTTTTAAAAGTGATTTCACTTCTCTAACCTATCCCCAAAGCCTCATACTGTCTGGTATTGAAGTGACATCCAGAGCATGAGAGGCTGGTCTATTCTTCCTTTCCAAGGAGAGACTTAGTAATTGCCACCATAGTTTTCTGAAACCCCCACTGATTATTTAAGACCATCCGCTTTCTGGGTCTCTGCACTTTAGTGAAGGGAGGCAGGAAAGTGCCTGCCAGCACTTAGCGGTGTCCAGTGTCATGTTGCATATTTTTCTTTAAGGGGGAGAAGTCTAGATAGGTAGTATGAAGTTTTTGCTGATCCTGTAGAAAACGAAAGAAAATCCTTTATTTAAGAGAAAAGGAAATTTAGCAGTTACTTTTTTGTTAATGTTTGGGCAGATCTTATTTACAGTAGAGTGGGAGGAATAAAAACCATGAAAAATGAAAAGCAGGCTCTCACGTTAATCTCAGTAAGTTCGAGTGTGGGCAAATGAGTGTATGTGAGGTGTAAGGAATTCTGATGACTTCGTGAATGTTTGAAATTTGTTCAAAGGTCTGGAGCACCAGAGAGCCCAGAAGAGGAAAAAGAGGCTAGTGTTTCACAAAACCTGAAGGAGACAAACTTGCTGTAGAAGTTTTGGGTTAACTCCTAGCTGAGTGGGAAGAGCTCGCTTCCAGAGGGTCAGGGCAGCATGGTTTTCTTGAAGGGAATCATGGGTACAGCTGATAAGGAAGAGATAATAAAAAAAATGCTAAAGATTTTATTCATGAAAATGACTTCCAGAAAAATAAGAATTTCACCCCCAACCCAAAGGGGAAAGAATAGTAAAATAGTATTATTTAACCTGGTTGGTATTTATAATAAATGATTTTAATTAATCATTAGCCATAATGATGTTTATTTACAGTATAACGCTTGAATACTATTAAATACAGGATTCAGACTGCACGCCAGCCAGGCTGTTCATTATTTAAAAGGTTTTTATCCCGGCTTCTGGGTAGAAGCTGAGCAGCAGGGTGTGTGTAATTAATTGGGTTGATTTCCTATGGGACCTGTCTTGATCATTTGAGTTGTATTGCAGGGGTCCAGGAGGGCCCTTTGGGTCCGATCGGCGGTCCCGTTGCCCTTGTACATAACCACTTAAAGAATGGTGAAATAAAGGTTCTTTGAAACTCCTACCTGGACAGCTTGGTCCTTGGGGAAGCAGCGTCGAGCCTCGGGTGATCTCTGAATAGGCTAGAACTTCTCTGGCCTCTGTCGGGAGGGGGCGGGCCCCGGAGGGAGGGGGCGGGCCCGGAGGGGCTGGGGCGGGGCTTCCCGAGGCCCGGAGTCAAAGATTGGGGCCAGCCGCTTCCTCCTGCGCTTCATATTTTCTCTTGCAACCGTTTCTGTCGCTGCGGTCGCCCAGGTAAGACACTCCCCGAACTCACATTTTCCCTCTTTCTCTTTGGGAAGCTCGTGTTCCTTCTAGACCGGCTCCCAGGCACACGCGGGTACTAAGTTCGGCTAACGGCCCCTGGGGGTGTCGGTGGGACATGAAATCTTCAATTCAGCCCCAGCCTCTCAGTCCGCGCCTACCTCCTGACCCTTAGCGGAGCCGGGGACTGGGGTGCGAACTGCTTGGCACCCCGTTAGCTCCTACAGGGCTCTGCTGAGGGGGCCGGTTGCCACGGCAGCCCCTATTCGTGGCCCCTGAGGCCACTGAACCCTAAAGGCCCTGCTCAAAAACTGCTCCAGAAACCGCCCCCTTTTGCAGCTGAGTGGAGCCTTGGGTCCAGACTTGAACCAGGAGAGGCTCCCAGAGAGGTGTAAGTACCGCTCACCTTGTCCACCTCATTCTGCATTCACTTGAGTCTTTGGAAAGAATCTGAATTTTTAGCCTCGACCTTTCCTAATGAAGGACAGACCCTAACACTGCCAGAAGCCTCCCCGGGCAGTCCTTTACTGCCCTCCACCCCTCAAAGCAGTAAGGAAGAGGGTCACACTTCCCTTCCAGGACTAGTTTAGGGTACTTGGCCACACCTGCCCCTCCTTCCTCTTGTTTCAAAGAATCACCACCTTCCTCTTAAACCAGCACTGTCTCCAACTGGGGCATGGAAGCTTTCCTTTCCCAGCCAGGCTGGGAGACCTTGGGCATTTCCACGCAGGAGCTCTAGAGACCTCCACGGTCATCTTGTGGTAGAGGATGAAGGACTCGTGACTGCTGTCCCTTCTCCCCCAGCCCAATTCAACTTCCTCCATGAATGGCAATTCAGCAACTTTCCCAGATAAAAAAAAGTGCTTGCCATTCACTCCTGGAAGTCCCTTAAAGTGAAATGACTTGTTTTTCTATTTTCCACTCTTGTAGACAGACTGAGTTCTCCCAAGATAATGAAAGGCATTAAAACACAAAAAACTTTCTGCTCTAAGAGTCCTGTGACTTCAAGCTTCCCCACCCCAGTTTCCTCAGGCTTGTGCTTGTGGCAGTTGTGATGGGGCTCCTTGCCGATCTTGAGAACGTAAAACCACAGAACTTTGTTCTTTTCTCATTAGTAAAAAAACCCTCTGAAGGATGGGCTCTCGGGAAGATGAGAACAAGTTGATCCTGCCCCCTGGCCCAGCCATTGGCCACAAGGTTGCCAGCTACCTCAGCATCGGTAGTAGGCAGTCCTTCTGTTCCTGTGTGCCTTGTGAAGGGGCTACAGGTGCCAGCTTTGTGACTTGTCCCACCTGCCAGGGCACTGGGGAGATCCCTCAAGGTGAGTGGCCCAAGGATTCTGGAAATAGCCTGGAATCCAGGAAAAGCTCTCAGCAGTCAGCTGGCCAGGCCCCTCTGCATCTCCATGGAGGTGGGTCTCCCAGTTTCAGGCAGGCCAAGGACATGCTAAGTTTCCCAGGCTTGCTAAGGAGAACCCCTCCTGCCCCAGTGATAGACCCAGGGACTTTCTAACTACGCTCTTCCCTCAGCAATAGCACCTCAAGATTCAGGAAGTTGGCAGCAGCCCTTCTGCCCACCTGTGCCTATGTGGGTGCTTCACTGACGTCCCTTTGCAAAGGGGCAGAGGCAGTTCTCCTCCCAAGGCTGCCCGCCTGTGACCATGCTGCCTCTCTTTTAGCAAACCTGTCCCTTTCGGGGACAGCTCTTCCTGCCTACTTGTGACTCTGCAAGTGTTCTTCATTCTCTCCCTTTTTTATAATAAACCTGCCCTTTTGCATTTAAAAAAAAAAAATTCAGGAAGTTACAAATGACCCCTTCAAAAAACTAGGCATCTCTGATTTGGTCGTGACTTCCAGATGTTTTCACAACTATTAATGAAAATGCCAGCTTCAGTACCACCGCCCTGTGCCCTGTTCTGTGTCCCCACTCTGTGGAGGGAGGGGTGATGCTGGGAGGTCAGAACCGTGTCATGGCTACGTCTTGGCCCTCACTCTGCCTCACTTTCTCTCCACAGAGCTGGAGAAGCAGCTGGTGGCCCTCATCCCCTATGGGGACCGGAGGCTGAAGCCCAGCCACACGTAAGCCCTCCTACTCCAGCTCTGCAGGCCATCACCCTTTAGAGTTGCTCCTCTTTGTCTCCCCCATTCTGCAACTCACCCCCCATTTTTCTCTACTGGTCTCCCCTCGGCAGCCTGAGCCTCGGTGTGCTCAAATGTACTAGCTTCCTGTTTCCAAGGAATCTCCTGGGTTAAGCAGCCTGGAGCACAGCAGATGCCACCTGAAGCCCCTGGCATCCTTCCCCGTGCATCCCTGCTTCCAAGAAGCACGACTCCTTTTTGAAAACAGAGGACCTTTTGACCCTACAAAGCCCTCTTGGAGGCTAGCCCTGGATGCATTTGATTTGGGAAGTTATTTTTCCTAAGAGAGAGTCCCTTGCTGTGGCAATTCAGACCTGCTTGTTCTCTTCTGGGGAGAGAAGGAAAAAGAGCCACTCCCTGTTCTGAGACACTTCCAAACTACAGAGGCAGTCCTGAGTTTCACCGGGGTCTAGGGTTTGGGGGAGCAGGTGACCCTATTTGTCCTTTGGATCCAATTGACATGAATCCCTCACCCTCTTTCCAAGGTCTTCAGCTTTGGTCTGGGGGCCACCACCAGCACCCCATTACCACCACTATACCAGAACCTGAATCTGGCAGTGCCCCTCACAAGATACTAACAAGGTGCTGTCTCATTAACATACACACCTCACAAGATGTGTATCTCAATTTTGAATTAGATGAACAGGTCATGTCCTGTTCTGAATTTCAAAATTCAGAGCTCTCAATTCTTGCAGACTTGTACTCTTCCAATGGTCAGCCAGCATCTGCTGAGCATTTGCTATGTGCCAAGACTTAGCCTATAACAAATGCTGTGAGATGGATATAATTTATCTCCATTTCACAGACAAGTAAACTGAGGTTTAGAGAAGTCAGGTGGGGCTGCTCCGAGATACTGGGTCAGTGGGAACAGAGATTTGGGAATGGAAGCCAAACTGTCCACCTCTCAGTCCTATGCTCCCACTCGCTGTGGGCCACATCTGAGCCCAGGCTGGTCCTCCACATGTGGGGAGCCAGATACGCAGTTGCAAGGTGGGTGCAGAAGAGTCTTATGTGTGGAGAGGAGTGTGTGAGCACACACACCCCCTTCATCCAAGTGTCCTTAGTCTTCAGACTGACTCTTGCTGCCTGGGTCCTTTTCCACAGGAAGCTCTCCGTGTTCCTAGCAGTGCTTGTCTGCCTGATGACCACCTCCCTCCTCAGCTTTTTCCTGTTTCCTCAGTCCATCAATGTTGACTCCGCGGGCCTCAACTCCTCCACAGTGGCCTTTGATGAAGCTAATATCTACCTCAATATCACGGTGGGTGGGTGGCACTAGGCCCTGAACCCCACCTTCCAGCCATACTCCCATAGCCTTTATCCAGTGTTACAGCCATGGGCATGGATAGCCAGGGATCTTATGGCACCCAGAGGGTGTCAGAAACCTGGGGGGGGGGGTGGACAACTGTGAGTCCCATGACAGATTGTATAGGTTGAGGATCCTACACATAGAAGAAAATCAGAGGATATGGGGGAACAGGACTCAAAAGAGAGAAACCATGCACTCAGACTGACGCTGAGTCAGTTTGGATAAGGGTGACCCTCACCGCTAAGCCTCTGAGGCACCTAACACTGGCCCATATTGGAACTGGAGCTGCTAGACAGTGTGTGTCGGGGGGGGTGTTTATAACTGTTGGACGCCTTTCTTTTTTTTTTTTTAGATTAATTTTATTTATGCATACAAGAACTGGGATGTAGGCCAGAGGTGTGGGAGTGAGAGGATTCACCAGAGACAGAGTGGGGAGCAGAACAGGCAGATCTACCAAAATACACTGCTGAGGGGAGCAGTGGGTGAGACGGGAGAGTCTGCTGCGCCACGTGGGACAGCTCCCTGGCTCGGATTCGAACTTGTGCTGCAGTGGTTAGTGATAGTTTGATAGCACTGAGACTACTCCTGCACCACCAGGGAGGCCCTGTTGGAGTCCTTCCTAAGAATGGCCGCCCTCATCCCTTCCTTCTCTTGTCCTCATCTCTAGAGTATCTTGAACATCTCCAATAACAACTACTGCCCCATCACCGTGACCCAGCTGACCGTCGAGGCCCTGCACCTGTCCCACGTGGTGGGGCATCTCTCCGAGAGCATCCTCTTCCACATCAGCCCTTTGACCTCTGCACAGGTGACTCTCCCTGGCTCGCCCTGCCCACAGGTGTATGATGTGTTTGGTGGGGGGTAGAGGGCAGCTAGGGTGGAGGCTTACCCCCTGCCTGTTTGATTGACAGATATATTATGAAGTAGCCATCATGATCCAGGATGAAAGCGTGTAGTGAGTATCCCTTGATCTCTTCACCCTTTGCCTCTTTCCGGGGTTGGAAGACCAGTTTTGATCTGCGGCAGATTGCCTGATTGCTTAGTGAACTCTGCAGCCAGCATTTGGCCTGCACTCCCAGCACCAAGACTGCCTTGCGCAAAGGTTCAGGGTCCAAGCCTCTGCCTGTCTGGACCTAGATTGGAATGAAAACCAGGCTGACATTCGGTTAATCCCAACAGTATGTGACCTTCGACTCTTTGGCCTGAATCTCGAGGAAGAATGTCTTGTTTTCACCCAAGGGAAGAGCCCACATTTGTCTGGGCCAGGCCAGGGGAGAGATAGGGGTGGAGGAGTGATACTGTACAAGGGTGGCATGCTTACCTTAGAGTCAGAGGGAAAGGGTGGGAGTGGCGTGGGGGGGCCCCAGATGTGCAGGAGCCCAGAGACAAGGGCCTGGGACCTATAATCTCCCCAGAGACTTCTAATGGGCTATCTGGTGTGAAACGTGCTCTTGTGTTCTCTCTCTCAGTAAAATCTGTAAGTTGCTGAGTATCAAAGTCCACCTTGTGCTTCTACAAATCCAGTAAGTAGGGGTTCCTAGCCCTTAAACCCCCTCTGCAGTCTCACCTTGACTGCACCTCATGGGACGGGAGTCATCCAGGCTATGCCAGGAATCTCTGTGGGCTCTTGAGAATGGCGGGTGCAGCCCCTTCACTAGGCCCCGCCGTGCTTATAAGCTGCTGATACGACAGTCACAGAGCCTCTGGGACACAGGTGGGGTGGCGGTCCCCAGTGTCTTGACGCAGTGGGAGGCAGAAGAAAGGGAGGCTGGAGGGGGTCAACCCTTCTCAGATAGCAGAGCTTCCTCTTCCTCCTGGACACAACAACCAAGACTGCTTCCTCTCCAGGGGCACCCTGACCTACTCCTACCTGAGCCAGCCAAAGCAGAAGGTCTTCCAGTATGTTGAATATTTGGACTGCCGGAAAAACACGTCACTGCCCCACTCACTGGCCTCTCCCCTTTGACCTGCCTGCCGCCCCTGGACTCCAGGCGCCCTCCCGCCTGTCCATGTATCCCAGATGTCTGTGACCAAGAAGGATTATCGTGCCTGTGCCAGAGGAGAAGACCTTTATCGCACCCTCACCGGCACTTCCTCAGCGAGGAGGCTAGTTCCGTAGAAGTGACCTCCATGCACAGCCTCGCATCCTCACACCCTGGTCCCCAGAGGTCTGGTTCTTGTTGGCACCTGAATCAGGTCTCCCCCCCAGGTCTGCTTTGAGGAGAGTCTGGCCTGGCATTTACTGGGAGCTGCTCGAGGCGGTGGCACCGCCCTTTCTCTGCTGAGCCCCTTGGTCGCCCAGCTCTTGCAGGGCTTCCTTCCTCCTGCCTGAATCTGGGGAAAGCCTTATTTTGGAGTTTTAAAACATGGCTCACTGGCCCAGAGATGGGGGCTATCCAGGGCCATCTCTCGGGGCTCTTAGGGACCCCAGAGATGCTCTCCGGTGCCTCCCTGCCTGGGTGTATGACCGAGTGTTGGTGACTGTCTGCTTCTCTCCTGGGAACTTGTCACCCGCCTGTCCCCCTGTCAGCAGGGTTGGCCAAGACCCTGTGTCTTTTCTAGTTAGACCGCCCTAGGAAAACCTCCAGCTAGAACCTGTCTTCTCCATAAAACAGTTTTATTATTCTCTCCCCAGCATGAGCCAAAGTAGTAGGGGAGTGGAGGCAGGTACCTGGCACTCGGGGCTGCATCTCAAAGAGAGACAAAGTCAGAGGCATTTTGAAGGGCATCTGGCTGGGGTAAGCCCACAACCCCAGGGCATTGGCAGGTCTCCCATGAAAACCTGCCAAGAGGAAGCTTCAGTATCCAGCCAAGCTACTGGACTCTGCTGCATCCCCAGCATAGCACCAGGCCCACCTCTGCACCCAGAGGCCCCTTGGCATTCGCAGTGGGGAGGAGCATGTCAGTAGGGATGGTCTAGACCTTTTCTTCTTTGCTGCCACTCAGATGAAGCTAAGCCCCAGATACCTTCAGCTTCCTCTGGGCTCCAGGCAGAGAAGATTCTGTTTTTTAGCCAAGCAGGAAACAATGTTTGCCCAGTAAAGGTGACTGTGGTTTGGGTCACTCAGGTGCACAGATGAGCTTAGGTGGTAGGGAAAGCTGTATTTGGAAGGATGAATGGAGCGTGGAAATGGTGACAAGCCGGTGATTAGCTGGCTAGGGAAAGAGGGGAAGGAAGGCGTTCTGCCTAAATAACAGGACCAGGCGGTGCTGGCAAGAGCACAGAAGACCAGGCTGGAGTTCCTGCTGAGCGTAGGCCCCAGGTGTAAAGGACTGGTCCGTATACAATAAACTGTATGAAACAATAAAAAGTGTCTCCTGTGAGTGGGGAGGGAGCTGGCTGGCACTTCCTAGCCCAGCTCACTGCCTTTTTTTTATTTGTCAAGATTTATTTTTATTTATGCATACAAGAATTGGCGTGTAGGGGGAGGAGTCACCAGACACAGAGTGGGGAGCAGAACATGCAGATCTACTGAAATATGCCGCTGAGAGGAGCGAGGGGGAGGGGGAGGGTGGACCTCCTGCAGCAGTGGCTGGGGACGGCTTGACAGTGCGGAGCCTTTAAGCCCTGCACGACCAGGATGGCGCTCACAGCCTATTTCTTAATGCCTAAGTGGGTATCAAGGTCTTTCCCAGGCCTTTGTCCTGATTTGCTGGCTTCTTTGGTGTATCTCTAGGACCCCTTCCAACATTAACATTCCTATTTTTTACCTCCCCCTCCAAAAATAACCTCCCTCAGTTGCTCATCTTAGGAAGCCCCCACCATGAGGGGCTCCTTCAGTGGGACCCAAGGCTAAGCTGTGTGTGTGTGTGTGTGTGTGTGTGTGTGTGTGGCCAAGCTGTGTCGCTCACAAGTTCTAATGAAAGGACCAGGCACGCCTCTTGGCAGCCCAGGGTGAAAGAGGGGTGGGGCTGGGAGACCCCAGTGTCAGCTTCGGGAAATGGTGAGCAGGAGTTGGAGCCTCTTGGCTGTCTCTGCTAAATGAAAATGCTGAGGCCCAGGAAAGGAGAGACCTGTGGATTTTGTCAGCACCTTCCCAGGGAGTCAGGTGCCCTGTGCCTGAGGGGCCTATAACCCCCTCCCCCTCTGAGCTGTTTCCACCCTGCCTCCCCTTCAACAGTTGGGTCACCATTCTAGTCCCGGCATTGTTGCCATGGACACGGAGGTCCCAGGCTGCCCTGGTGTGCTGCCCCATCCCCAGTTGTGTCAGTAAGCATTGGGGAGGGGGAGGATCTGAGTCCAGCAACAGTTCACCTGGGACCTAACATTACTAAATAAGGGTCAGCAGTGGAGCCTTGGGTGGGCCCAAGGCCAAGTTCTCCCACTGACTTTGCCTAGGGAAGCACGGACTCACCTACATTGTTCTCCCACCTTCTCCATCCCCTCTGCTGGTGCTGCTGCCCCCTTCCCCTCATCCCAGTGTCACAAAGCCCACCAGTTTCTCATTCTCTCCAGGAAGGAATCACATTTTATTCCCCAATACCTTCTTCTAGAGTGGATCAGAGGGGGTGGCTTGGGGGTGGAGATGTTGCTGGGTGGGGAGAAGGTGTGGTGGCACCTCGGATTCTGCTGACTGCCAGGGGTCTTGGGCTCTCTACGTCACCACTGCTGTATGTAATTCGTGGACTGAGAGGAGGAAGAGAGCAGAATCAGAACAGATTAGTCAGCAATTTCCTGTCTGCGGGAACACTGTCTTAAACCCTTCGAGGTCAGAGGAATTAAAGTGAAAGAGAGCAGCCCGGGCTCCTCAAAGGGCTGACTTAGGGGCCTCTCAGGCTTTGCACCTGTCAGAAACCGTGCTAAAGCTCCTACAGGTGTGTGTCATGTCTTCCAGAATCTCCCTCCTGCTTGGCTGGCCTGCAGTGAGCCAGGCACTCGCCTGAGCTTTGGTGACTGAGGATTTTCTGCCGCTTCAGTCCTCACGAAGCCGCTGTTGAGGAGGTAGGAGTCTCACTCACTGATGGCGCCGATGAGGTCAGAGATGAAAATAAACCAGGGAGCAGAGAGGCTGAGAGACCCTCAGCCTCTGACTTCAGGTCTTGCTCTCCTCCTGTCCCGTTGCCTTAATGCCAAGCAGCATTTCAAATAGCCCCTTAATTTTGCTGCTTTGGCACCTGACCTCCCTTTCCAAGACTGTGAGCTCCTTTACTAATGCTTAGTGAGCAGGCCTGAACTAGACATCGTTATGGGGGAACAGGAAGGAAGGGATTGGCCAACCAGAAGTGACTGAAATAACCGCAGCCCCACCCCGGCCCCGGAAGCGTCTCTGACACAGCCGCAGTCTCTGCCATCCACACTGTCTCACCTTGAGTCGCGAGTACTCGGTGTGTGTGTCTGGGCTAGACGGGTGCTCTTTCCTGAAACCTGCCAAGGAAACGGCATGCGTTACTCCTCTAACCATTTCCGAGGCTGGAAGCCGCAGAGCTGTTCTCTGTGCTGCGTCTGGGGGATGAACAGCAGCGGCAGCCCCTCCCCGCCCCCGGCCAAGGGCACAGACTGAGCCCACTCGGAAAATTCTTCACTAAGAAGCTGCCCTGTGACTCCCTGTCCCAGACCCCATGAGGCAGAGTGGATCTAGGGCTAAGCCTACAACTCCTAGCCCACCCTTTCACCCTCACCCTGGAGGGAGGGCCGACACCGCTTCAGTCAGCCTCTGCAGAGGTTGCCACACTTCTTTGCAGCCCAAGGTTAGCACAAACCTACCCAATGGGAGAGACCCCCAAGCAAAGGCCAAGGGACTGGCGAGAGTCAGAGAAGGTTGGTGACAGCTGTGGATTCTGAACCTGGGCTGGGGGAGCAAGGGGCTGTCTCCCCCACTTCCCACCCCCAGACAACAGGCTTGCCCGGGCCTGGAGGGATTCTCTTCACTTTTTGCACCTGTCGTTAAAGTGGTCGGCTTGCGCTCCAGTTTTTTTGGTCTCTTCTGAACCAAGCTGGGTACCTGGTCTTTGGGACTCCTGCAGATCATGCTTGAACGTGCTCTGAGGAAGTGGGCCTTGGACATTTTGTTGGGTGGGCTGCGGTGGGGGCTGTGACCGTGCCGGGAGCTGTGAAGGTGGTTGTCGTGCAGGCGGTGGCCGGGACTCCTGAAACATGCGGGCTTTTTTCTCATATTGGCGTCCTCCTGGAAGTTCTTCCGTTCCTGGCAAGGAGCCCTGGGCAAGTGGCATCCTGTTCCTTCCCCACCCAGCCACCCACCTGCCAGAGTGTAGGGTAAGCAAAAGAATGGTCAGGAATTTGATGATAGATACCTGCGGCCCTGCACACGTGCCTGATGGCGGCACCTGGAGTAGGGTGTGGGCGTGCGTGAGTGGGCACTCCTGGGCCTGGAGAGCCAGCATATGAAGGCGGCATCACAGAGCAGAAGTGGTCACAGTGGCAGCGGCAGCGGCAGGAGAAGGAGCAGGAGAGAACAGGGCATGGCGGCAGAGGACCGTTCGGGTGCAGCAAAGAGACCATGAGAGAACGCCAGAGAGATCAGAAAAAGTGGATATTTGCTGGGGGCTGGGAGGCCTGCCAGCTTCCTGGGCCCCCGCCCCCTGCCTGCCCCGTACCTGGTTGCCTCCCTGCAGAAAGATCATTAAAGGCCTGAAAAAGCCACCGAGGGCCCCAGGATCCTCCTTTACCCACCTGCCTGAATCCTAGGTAACCTGGACTGGGCCTTGCTGGCAGTACAGACCCCACGGGGAACAGGCGCTACGTGAGAGGTGGAGGTGGCACGAGGATCGTTTCTGTTTGGAGGCTGAGGCTGGATGCAGCCTGGGCTGTTTCTCCCTCAGCCTCCACACACCTGGGGACTGTTCAACAACACACAGCCCCTGCCCAGGTAACAGAATCCCCCTCCTACCTTAGAGTGGCACACTGAAAACAGATTACAGTGCTGGAGGATAAAGAATCATTTCTTGACAAAACTTTTAAACATCACTGTCCAGCAGACCTATGAGGCATGGCACATGGAATTTTAAATTTCTACCAGCCACATCCATAAAAGTACAGTAAATAAAAATATTTTATTTAACCCCAGAGTATTTCAGACCCTAAAAAGTAGTCAACATGAAAATATTAATGAGACAGTTTACTTTCTATGTTCTTGTACAGTAAAAAAGTAATTCACCTACCCAAGTTATTCCAAACTTAAAAGTTTTCCAATAGGTCAATTGAGTTTTTTGTTTTAAATTTTATACTTAAAAGAACCAAGTAGGGGGCCTCCCTGGTGGTGCAGGAGTTAAAGTCTCAGCACTATCAAGCTATCACCAGCCACTGTTGCACAAGTTCGATCCCGGCCAGGGAGCTGACCTCCATGGCTCAACAGACCTCTCTTGTGTCCCCGCTGCTCCCCTCAGCAGTGTATTTCAGTAGATCCACTTGTTCGCTCCCCACTCTGGTCTGGTGAACCCTCTTACCCCTTTCACACTGGCCTATACCCCAGTTCTTGTATACATAAATAAATCTTAAATAAATAAAAGAACTAAGTATATAAAATTTTATTATTATTTTTTTTTTTAGAAATGATACATGGATTTGAATCCATGAGCATTTTTTTTAAAGATTTATATTTTATTTATACATATAAGCTGGGGTACAGGCCAGAGGTGTGGGGCGGCGAGAGGGTTCACCAGAGACAGAGCGGGTAGCAGAACAGGCAGATCAGAAATACACTGCTGAGGGGAGCAGCGGGCGAGGCAGGAGAGGTCTGCCGCACCATGTGGGATTCTCCCCGGCCGGGCGTCGAACTCGCGTCACCGCTGCCTACAGCTCCACAGCGCAGCGCTTAACCGCTGTGCCACCGGGGAGGCCCTAAGTATATAAAATTTTAAATCCAGTTCCTTGATCTCATTAGTTAGCCAGACTAGTTTTTATTAGTCCTTGAAACTACCACATGGGCTGGTGGCCAGCCCATTGGACAGTAAAACCTTAAAACCTCCCAGGCTGAGCCCCCCATTCCTTACCAGGCCTCATTCTAGTACAACCAAAGCTGAGTCACGCCCCAATACACAGAAAACACCCAAGAACCCTGCTTTCTGCTACCCTCAGCAAGGCCATGTTCACCAGATGACAGACAGCAGCTCCCTTCCATTCCCGCCCTTGAAAGGACACTGATATGTGCAGGCTGCTCTCATTCACCTGCTCTTGCCGCTGCTCCTGCTGTGTCATCAACCACCTCCTCCGGTCCAAAGCCATCTGCCGGCGCCGGGCCTCCCAGTGGTAAGCGCTGGCCATGATGGCTGGGGGCAGTAGGAGGCCCCCAATGGGGGCAGGCAGAGCCCAGCAGGCCACCACTGGCGGCACCACCTCTGTCTCCTCTCGCCCCAACTCCACTGCCTCAAACCAGAACCACCTCACAATGTAGCCACTACCAGGGCAACTGGGTAGGTGCCCCACCTTGGGGAGAAGGGAAGTGTTCTTGCCAAGCCTCCAAGAGAGCAGTTACCTTTCTCCCCAGTGTCCTGAGCAGGGAGAGGGCACCACTTTAGTTTTGAGTGTCGGTGGGCTCCAGGGAGAATACCAAAGTTGGCTAACTTTTCTCTCAGGTTTCTTTCTCATACCCTTCCTGGAATTACATCTGCCTCTGGCCCTCACCCCAAAGGTCTCTAGAGTTATCTTCCCCTCAGTCCTCTGGCTCCTCCTTATACTGAGTCAAGAAGAAAGAAAAATTCAAAATCAGCTCACCCTGCTAGGGCTCTGAGCAAAGTGGCTTATTGGAATGTGCCCTGATCCTGGGGATTTAGAATCTTGAGCTCAAACCTAATGTCTACCTTTCCTCTGTCCCTGGAGATCCTACCTAACCTGCCTGGGCCTCAGTTTCTCTCCCTGTAGAAAGGGAAGTATATTATTGAGAATATATGAGAAAATATATGAGACGAGTGTGAAACTGTTCAGCTGTAGGTTGCTAGTGTTAGTCTCCTCCCTGAATGTGCCCAGTAATACAGTGGTCGGGTAGGTTGCATTTCCTGCAACCTGGAAAACCTTTTAGGGGCAGGGACAGTATAGGTGGTGGACCTACCTCCTACACTTACACACCTTTTCCCAGATTATCAAGCTTTCTGGAAGCAGCAGAGCCTGAGTCCAACTTCAGGCCTGGAAGCAGAGGGAAGGTACGGTGAAAAAGAAGGCTCAAACCCAGCCCCAGCCTTGAACACTGTGGTGGTGGTGGCCAAGGTCGGGGGTTCAGAGAGCAGCCCCTGAACCAGACAGCAGGTTCCCAAGCCCCTGTCATTTCAGCGACTGGTCTAGTGGAGTCAGCTTGGGCTTTGGAATTGAACATACTCAGGCTCCACCTGGTCTGTGTGACCTACCGCCTGGGGGAACTTGGAAAGGTCACTCAGTAGTGAGGAATTTGAGGAATCTCTAGCCTCTCCTGGGAAGGTTTCTGGAAGGCCCCCATGGAATGCTGAGAAATGGCTGCCCTCCAAACGGGTACTCAGCCATGGCTGGCCAGTAGAGACGCCCCAGCTCTGCAGAGGGCCCAGTGAGGAACTGGGCCTTGCTGGGTCTCTTTCCTCCTTTGTGAAAAGGTGTGCTCCTTCTTTCTCCTAACAGCCAGGGGTATGAAGGCTAAGCCACCTCAAGACCTGACACTTTACATGTGGATTATTTTCAGCTGAGGGGAGTCAACCAATGCAGGTTCTTGATTGCTACTCCCTTAACTGCCTTACCCAGAATTAGGGTTATTATCAGAAGTAAGTTTTCTATCTGAATATCTCTATGGCAGGGAAAACATCTAGTTACAGGCACCTCTTCATGGACTCACTACCGTGTGAGTTCCTTCTGTGACAGAGTGATTCCCACTGAAAGGGGAGGCTCCAGGTTCCTCCCCACCCAAGGAAGGCTGGAGCTGAGCAGCACAGGGAAGCCAGAAGGGAATTGGGAGAGAAAGCTGGGGGTAGATCAGAAAGAGGAGACCTGAAGGAGGCACGTGGAGCTGACAGACATATGAAGAAGCCACTGTAGGGAAAATGGCGTTGAATCGGGCCCTTTTGCATGCTTCTGTTGCTAACCTCTTGTCTTGCATTCCTGTAGTCTTGCACCTGTAGTCTTGCATTCCTCCCGGGCTGTGTTACCCTGAGGATGCTGGACACGTGCACCTGCAATTACAGACATTCGGGCAGGGAAGCCAAAGAGTACGGGCATGCGCCAGTGTAAATGCGGACTGTGGTCTGTGCCCAGAAGTTGAGGAATAAAAAGGGCTCCTCAGCACTGGGGTTGGTGGTGTCCTGACTCTGAGGCTAAGGGACTCAGTTGCTGCCTCCCTGCCGGTTGGTCTATCCCCTGACTCAGCATTAAAGGCCTGTAAAATGATACCGAGGGTTCCAAAATTCCCTTTATTTTTTTAAAGATTTTTTTTTATTTATTTATGCATACAAGCTGGGGTACAGGCCAGAGGCGTGGGGTGGTGAGAGGGTTCACCAGAGACAGAGTGGGGAGCAGAACAGGCAGATCCACTGAAATACACTGCTGAGGGGAGCAGCAGGCGAGGCAGGAGAGGTCTGCCGCACCATGTGGGCATCTCCCTGGCGGGGGGACGAACGCGCATCAACAGCTCTACAGCACAGCGCTCAACCGCTGCGCCACCAGGGAGTCTCCCAAAATTCCCTTTTTGACTTCCAGAATCGACAATGAACCTACCTGGCCTGGGATGGTTGCACAACAGCCACACTTACTTTTCGGCCTTGGACTTGTCCCAGGGACCTGGGGGACATTGAAGGAGACATTTGAAAGAGAGGTGGGTGTGAGATACCTGGGGAGCTGACAGTGAAAGGCAGCCTTTATCTTGAATTGTATTTTGATTTTTCTCTTTTCCTTCCAGACTTGCCTGGCCCCTTCTGCCGCTTTCCTATGGTTCCCACCAGAAACTGTCTTAGAATTATGGCAAGTTTTCAGGCCTTAGTGGCCCTGCTTTGGGTCAACTCTGTTTGGCTGGGCATTTGCCCACAGGGGCTGGGTAACTTTGGGTGTTTCATGGGGAAACTATTTTAACTATTTTTTTTTTCTCTTCTCTGTATTGCACACTAATTGTATGGAAGTTCTTTTCTAGTGAAGATCTTATGCACTAAGATTATGCTTTTTATGTGGCAGATGGCACAACCCATTTAGTGTAGGCAGATTTAGGGGTCCTGGGGTATCCCTCATTCTGTTATTGGGAATGGGACTGGGCTCTTCTGCCTGTCACTAACAAAAAGCCAATAAGCAGAGACAGGAATTAAATCTAGAATGATTTTTATTTGTCAGCTCTCTGGCCATTGATCTGAAAGAACAGGGCAGAGTACCCTAAAGAGACCTTTCTCCCGTGGCCAATGGTCTAAGAGAGTGGAAGGATCATACTGCCGTCTCATCTCGGCTGGCCTTTATATAGTGAGTTAAACAAAGATAGTTATATGCAAACAGCCCATCAGAACAGCCCATCATAGTTGAATTAGTTTTTCAGAACAGCCCGACATAGCTGATGTTCTTCACACGTCACATTTAGCCCAGAGCTTGTTATCAGTTTCTCAGTTATCTTGATGCTGGTTCATCCAATGGCATTGGTGTCAGACACCACGTGAGCATCATCAGGGGAGGATTCTCAGTGGTAAAGCAAGAGTTTTAGTTTAAAGAAAGCAGATCATTAGTCATGTAATATGTACGTGCAGATTCCTATACTAGGTACGGTGCCTGATGGAGTAGAAAATTTAGCCTGGAGGCGTCACAAAACCAGAAACTGGAGGTGAGAGTAGAAATGATGAACACGGTTAAGCCAACTAGAGAAATGAAAAATCCTTAGGTGCCAACTGCTATACAAAGTATCCCCGAAGCGCAGGTCAGAGGTGGGGATATGGAAGTTAAGGGCTATTGGAGAGAATCACTGGTCCTTTAAAGTCTACCTAGACACACCCTAGAAGTAATTTATACAACAACAGTTAACAATTTCACAAAGGAATGAACCCCTCCCAAAGAGAAGAATGCAATTTCTGTACTGGCAAGAGGTAGTTCTCCTGCCTGCCTGTGACTAAGCAGGTGTTTCTTTTTACCAACCATTTCCCTTTGAAAACAGGAGTGGCAGCTTTTTTCCCCAGACCGCCCGCCCATGTGTCTGCGCAGGCCTCTCTTAGCTAGCAAGTCCCTTTCAGGGGCAGCTCTCTGCCCACTTGTGTCTATGCAAGTGTCCTTTATTCTTCTCTCCCTTTTTATTTTTTTTAAAGACCTATTTATCCATGTATACAAGAACTGGGGGCCTCCCTGGTGGTGCAACAGGTTAAGTCGCAGTACCATGAAGCTATCCAGAGCCACTGCAGCACGAGTTTGATACCCAGCCAGGAAGCTTCCCACATGGTGCAGCAGACCTCTCCTGTCTCGCCCGCTGCTCCCCTCAGCAGTGTATTTCAGTCAATCTGCCTGTTCTGTTCCCCACTCTGTCGCTGGTGAATCTTCTCATGCCCTGCACCTCTGGTTTACACCCCAGCTTGTATGCATAAATAAATAAATCTTAAAAAAAAAGAACTTGGGTGCAGTTTTTATAATAACTGGGGTCCCTTTTTATAATAAACCTGCCTTTTTGGATGTAACTAATGCTTCCATGCGCCACTGAAACTTTTCCCAGAGGTAACCTAAGGACCCGGCTCTCTGAACCCAACACCTCTCTGAAGCAACGTGAGTGTCACATGCAACAACGATACCGGAATTTCAGGTTTTCAGTCTAGTCTCCCAGTCAGGAACTGATCATAGGCTGCTGCGGGGGCCAGTGCTGAGTCCCGGCCACTAGACCACCACAGGTTGGTGTCTCAAGAAGCCGCAGCAGAAATTTCACTGATGATCAGGCAAGCAAGCAAAAAGAGGCAAATTTGTTTTGAGAGATAAAAATAAGAAAAAAGTTTATTAAGGAAAAAAGGAACAGAAATAAAGTGGGACCCCCAGGCCTGTGGGACCAGGCCAGCAGGGGCAAGGAAGCCCAAGTGGAGTTGAGACTCAGGGAATGCAGACCTGCTTTCCCTGATTATTCTAAAGCCCCGTCTGTCTCCTTGTGAAGGGTTAGTTTTCAGTGATCTCACTCACTCTGTTTTGATGTCTCTGTGCCCAGAATCAAGTCTCAAGTCTCAGCCCTTATCTTAGAGTCCTTTTTCTTTATCATCCGGAATGTCCAGTTGCCCCTACTCCTGGGGGTGTTTGATTAGTCAGTCCCCTTTGGAATTTGTTGCCCTTATCTCTGGAGCCTTCCTTATTCCTCCAAGGCTTTTCCTATTCTATTCTGACACTAGAAGCTCTCCGTTTGCTGTATGACTCAATAAGATACACAGGGCTTCCAGATGCAAAAGATAAGATTGGTGGGGCACAGGCCACAAATTTCATCTGGAGGTATCTTTGAGCTTGCTGAGTAGACACCATGTGCAAAGCTCACCCTCCTGAGTTGAAAAAATTTATGGACAAAAAGTTATTTGAAATTAAATGGTGGCAGACCTGTCCCAGGAATATTTTGGGAATTGTTCCCTTTATGAATCTTGTGATAGATAAATGTATGGAGATGGCAACTAGTGGGCAACAGAACAACATTGGAATGGTGGTTGTATGAGGAAATAGTATTGTTTCAGGGCAGGGTAGGGGACACCCCAGAATCCCCAAACCTGCCTGCTCTAAATAGTTCCTTTCATCCGCCTCCTTAAGACAAAACATGCTCTAGTACATAAGGCCTTTAATGGAAAGGAACTTTAATACAATTAGTGTGCAATACAGAAAAGATAAAGAATAAAATTTCTACATCAAGCAAGCACTTGAAGTTACCCATCTCCTCGTGGGTAAATGCCCAGCCAAACAGGGTTGGCCTAAAGCAGGGCCACTGAGGCCCAAATGCCTGTGCCCCCTCCAGGTCTCCTTCTTGCTCTACATCCTTCTTCCTTCCTCCAATCTCCTCTCCAGTTTCTCCTCCTGCTCAGCCCCACCCTTTCCCGGGGACCACCAGGTTAACAGTATCATCATGTTAGGAGCATTGGAACCAGTATAAGCTGTGGCTGTGTTCATCAGAGAAACCAATTGCTTCCACATGTCCCCTCGCCACAGCATCTTTTACTATAATATAAAAATTGAGTTGAGGGCCTCCCAGGTGGCACAGGGGTTAAGTCTATCACCAGCCACTGTGGCATGAGAGCTTGGGAGCTGACCCACATGGCACAGCAGACCTCTCCTGTCTCACCCACTGCTCCCCTCAGCCTGTTCTGCTCCCCACTCTGTCTCTGGTGAATCCTCTCACACACACACCCTGCACCCATGGCATACACCCCAGTCCTTGTATGCATAAATAACAATAAATCTTTTAAATAAATAAAAATTGGATCATGTACATTTTCTTTTCCTTTTTTTTTTAAGATTTATTTTATTTATGCATACAAGCTGGGGTGCAGGCCAGAGGTGTGGGGCAGGGCGTGAGAGGATTCATCAGAGGCAGAGTAGGGAGCAGAACAGGCAGATCAAGTGAAACACACTGCTGAGGGGAGCAGCGGGTGAGACAGGAGAGGTCTGCTGTACTATGTGGGAATCTCCCTGGCCAGGGATCAAACTCGTGGTCCAGCTCGTGCTGCAGTGGCTCTGGACAGCTTGATAGTGCTGTGATTTAACACGTTGCGTCACCAGGGAGGCCCCGTGTACATTTTCTTACTAAACTTTTTTGTTAAATAAACTTTTGTAATATAAAACAAAAAAAGATAAAATTCAGGCTTGTCATAGGACATTTATCTTTACGCATACTTGTTATAAATGAATTCTGAAAATATTTCGGTGATAAGAGGAAGAGAAAGGCATTCTACTCTCTCTATGATGAAATGGACAGAGGAGGAAGTGAGTTCTTATTTGCACTTCTTCTCTTTTTGCCCCTTATTCTCCCACCCTAGGAAGAACAGTAAAATGTGTGGGGAGAAATAGCATAGCGAGGCCAGAGGCGCAGGAGACCAGAGACAATGGAGAACAGAAAAGGCGGATTTACTGAATAACCCCGGATTTACTGAATAACCCCACGAGAGAGCAGGGGGTCAGATGGGAAAGGGTTTGCATGAAGGATTTGGGGCTTCCTTTTATAAACTGTTTTTGCAGGTTTTTCATGACTGGGGGAGTTGGTTTGGGCCAGTTATTTGCTGGGATGTTGGTTTTGGGTGTTGTCCTTTAACACAGTGTGTCCTGGCCCTGCTTCCTTATTCATGGTCATAAATGACCAGTCTTATGGCCCGGTTCCCATAGCAACCTTGCCAATTCACTTCATCTATTCAAGCTGCCCAAACCTCCTGCTGGGCAAGGAGTGGGGGCTTTTTAACCTTATTAACAGATATCCTGACATAAAAGAAGCTGGTTTTAGGGATCATTTCTAGTTTCTTACCGGAGAAGTTTCTCTGAAGGCGTAGCACACCGGGAACCACACAGAAGCTGCAGAGCCATTTCTGGGGCCTGAGCCAGCACTGAGTTGCTTCCACAATTGCCTTGTGCCATTGATGGTCCTCCTCTTCCTTTGAGGGAAAGGAAGCAGTCCTTCCTTCATTAAAAAAAAAAAGCAGGGCCTCCCTGGTAGCCTAGGGATTAAGTCTCAGTGCAATCACTGCTATGCCTGAGTTCGATCCCCGGCCAGGGAACTGACCCACATGGTGCAGCAGGCCTCTCCTGTTTTGCCCACTGCTCCCCTCAGGAGTGTATTTCAGTACATCTGCCTGTTTTGCTCCCCACTCTGTCTCTAGTGAATCCTCTCATCCCCTGTACCTCTGGCCTACACCCCAGTTCTTCTATGCAGAAAATAAGCAAAACAAAAAACCCCAGGGTTCAGATGGGGAGATGCATGGGATGGAGTTCAGCTGGGTTGAATTTGGAAAAATGTTTCCAAGCCTCTGAGCCAGTCCTCCTGCCAGAAAAGGGATTTTCAGGGTAAATCTGATGACAACGTGCCCTCCCCCTTCTCATCTCCCTTTTGACCCCTGTTCACTGACTCTCCCAGTCTGCCTCTGATGGCCAATCCCTCCAACTCTATACAGTTCTACCCCACACCCACCTGCAGCCCTGCAGTCTGGGTTCTGCCTCGGGGAACACCGTTCTGTGCGGTCATCTGCTTGTAGCCCTTGGCCTATTTCCTTTTTTAAAAATGAAGCGTATTTTTATTCAAGACCCAGTAGAAGAAACAACATACGGTGAGTAGCAGGCCTATGAAATAGCCTCAATAGTCATTAGGTGTGCACCTGTGGTCTTGTTACTCTATCTCTCTGATCAATTTCTTCACCCTCAAATTAGGTGTAATAATACCTCCACCCAAGAGAAAGTGTGGTGGTTAAGAGAAATAATGCAAATCACGCACAGGATTCAATCAATACATTTTTATGCTATAGTGATGGAGGCTAAGAGGAAAAAATTTAGGATGGAGGCATCACAAGAGCAGATACGGGAGGTGGGGGTAGAAATGATGAACATAGTTGTTAAACCAGCTATAGAAATGAAAAATCCTTAGGCGCCAACTGATATTGCAAGTAGACGGTATAGGAAGTGTCAGAGGTGCAGGCCAGAAGTGAGGATATGAAGATTGAGGGCCATTGTAGAGAATCTCTGATCCTTACAAATCAACTTAGTTACACCCTAAAAGTGGTTAATCTAACAATAAATAACGATTCCCCAAAGGAATGAACCCCTCCCCAAAAGAAAAACACTGGATCAGTATGATTTCTGCACTGGCAAAATTGCAGCTCTCCTGCCCGCCTGTGACTATACGGTGCCTCTCTTTCTCCTTTACCTAACTCACCTGTCCTTTTAAAGTGTTACCTTGGGGCCTCCCTGGTGGCATAACGGGTTAAGTGCAGCACTATGGAGCTGTGGGTGGCTGTGGCGCAAGTTCGATGCCCAGCCGGGGAGATTTCACATGGTGCAGCAGACCTCTCCTGCCTCCACCGCTGCTCCCCTCAGCCATGTATTTCGGTCCTTCTGCCTGTTCTGCTCCCCACTCTGTCTCTGGTGAACGCTTTCACCGCCCCACACCTCTGGCCTGCACCCAGGCTTGTATGCAAAAATAAATCTTAAAAAAAAAATGTTACCCTTGGCTGCCTGTGTCTTTGCTGGTCAACTTGCCATGGGCT
The DNA here is from genome assembly GCA_004024925.1 of Scalopus aquaticus. Classification (NCBI taxonomy): domain Eukaryota; kingdom Metazoa; phylum Chordata; class Mammalia; order Eulipotyphla; family Talpidae; genus Scalopus; species Scalopus aquaticus. The sequence goes on from PVIJ01012825.1 coordinate 46,789, forward strand.
GCTGAAAGGGGAAATCTGCAGCAACTTTTGAGAGGTAACCCAAGGACCCACTCATTGAGCCCAAAACCTCATCAAATGGCAATATTATCACGAACTTAAGGTGTCCTTGATTATGAGAGGCACCTTTATTTTGTAAACCCCTAAGAAAGGAGGAAAGCCACCGATGTGTAAACAGCGACATTGCTGTCACGTGGAATGGAATAGAAATTGTACCTTGGTATCTGGGATATTAAAATAAGAACAAAATGTGCATCAATGGAATGGATGAAGCCGGGCTCCATGATGGTCTGAGAGGCTCCACACTGGAAGCCTGGGCTCTAAGTCTGGGCCTGTCCGACATCTGGATGATCTTGAGTTTTCCACCTCTAGGAAAAGTTTCCTAGTAGGCCAGGTAAGCATGACGCGGACAACTCCCTAACTGCTGGGAGGCCCAGACACAAGATCCTTGCTGCTCCCTGCTGGCTCTGTGTCTGAGATGATGACACAGTGCCCCTAGGGGTGTGGAGGTGCAAGTAAGGGAGCAGGCCCATCCCCAACGCGCCTCACCCGGGCCTGCTGGGCCAAACTCCTCACACTGCCATCAGCAACCGGCTTCAAGCTCCTTGAATTTGCTGACCCAGCTCCAGGCAGATTTGGGTTACCTATCTGAAGTCAACGTCCTGTCTGAAGCTCAAATTTCTCCAATGTTCAATGGGCATCAAAATCTCTGACCCACTTTCCTCACAGAGTGGATGGAAATAAGAGCCCTCAGATATTAAAGCTGTAAATCTGAGCCTTCCTGGTGGCGCAACGGGTTAATCAAAGCACTATGAAGCTATCCAGAGCCACTGCAGCAGAAGTTCAATACCTGGCCAGGGAGACTCCCACCTGGCACAGCAAACCGCTCCCGCCTCACCCGCTTCTCCCCTCAGCAGTGTACTTCAGTCAATTTGCCTGTTCTGTTCCCTACTTTATCTCTGGTGAATCCTCTCACCACCCCATACCTCAGGCCTATACCCCAGCTTGTATGCATAAATAAATCTTTAAAAAAAAAAAAAAAGCTGTAAATCTGCCAACCAAGTGTAAGTCCCCTTAATGCCGAGGGAGTAGGAAGAGA
>PVIJ01012826.1:0-47884 GCA_004024925.1 Scalopus aquaticus
CCTTCCTTCCCTTCTTTCTTTAGTGTATGTGTGTACACCTTTCCCCCTATAAATCACTGACATATAGTCAGTGATTTATAATATATAATTAATGCTATATTTATAATATAAATTTAAGTGGCTTTTGGCTATTTGTTAAAGACGATCATCAGAGAACATTTCCCTAGGAAGTCCAGGCAGCTGAATACTCCACCACTCTCGGTATTTTTCAGCAACCTGACCCAGATATTTGGTAACCCTCCAAATGACTGGACTGCTTGTTCTCTGATGGGCTGTTTATACCTAATACAGTCAGGATACACTCACTGGCCCCCCAAAGAAAAGGATCCTATCTCCACGTCAGCTTAAGGAACCAGGACACACACTCAATGCCTTGCTGCTATTGGCACCCTGAGTTCCACCTGCAGAAGTGCTGTCCACTCTGTGACCAGCTGAGAGTGGACTCTGCATTCTCCAGGACCCAGGAGTGTCAAAAAAAACCCTCACTGCCCGTTTTCAAATGCAAACATAAGAATTTTCCTGGGAGAGCTGAGAAAATTCCCCATTTTCCTGTAGAGATTCTTCTCTTTCAGGAGGCCCCCAGGTGATATTCATACTTGTGTTTTATCCATTTCTTTTGAGAATGAGTCTGTGTAAAGGATCAGCATAGGGGACAAAGGAACCTATCTAGTGCTATTTATTGAACCAGATAATTAGTCCTTAATGAAATGAATATACAATATAATATTATGGATTTCTACAGGAAAAATCAATCTGCTGCTTGAAAGAATCTGGGATACTCCATTTGCTTCGGGGTACCAAAGAGATTCTGTTCCCCTTTCACAGTGCTAAAGCTACCTGTTCATACTCCATAGTAGATCTTGACTGAATGAAAGGCCACTTATAAAAAATCTTGTTTTCACATGCAATTCGCTGCGACATGGATGGAGCTAGAGGCAATCACGTTCAGCGAAGTAACCAAGAAGAGAAAAATATTGAATGGTTTCACTTATAGCAGGGATATAGGGGAGCCAAATATGAGAGAGACACCCAGAGAGGGAGGGAGAGGACAAGGGCTCAAAATGGGGTAGAGGAGGGCACAGAAGACCACGGAAATGGGTCACGGGTGAATTGGTGGTGGGTTACTCAAGGGCAAAACAAAATGTAAAAGATATAAATAACAATTAAAAAATTAAAAAAAGAGAAATAAATAAAAAATCTTGTTTTCCCATCATCTTTATTGTCTGACTGAGAACAAATACCTCGTTTCACTCAGCCAGCTCATTTTTCAGTATGGGGCCCCATCCGTAATGGCGCTGTGAAATTTCCCAAGGTTGTCAACAGAGTCTGGCTTTAGAAGTTGCTTTCTTGGCTTAAAGGAAGAAATCAATCTGCGCTTAGGTATTTAATGCTATTTTGAGGTGTATTTCAAGTTGAAATAGGGAACTTTAAAAAATAATTTAAAAAATCGTTAAATAGTCTGCATGGAAGATAAAATTGCAGGAAATGTGTGCTATGGAATCAAGTTGGAGTAGAAGAGGTGTTATGTAAAGATACCAAAGGGTAGTATTCTTGGTTCCCTATCAATATATTTTTTTAAAGATGTATTTACTTATACATACAAGCTGGGTACAGGCCAGAGGCATGGGGCGGCGAGAGGGTTCACCAGAGACAGAGTGGGGAGCAGAACAGGCAGATCAGAAGTACACTGCTGAGGGGAGCAGCGGGCGAGGCAGGAGAGGTCTGCCACACCATGTGGGATTCTCCATGGCTGGGTGTCGAACTCGCATCGCGCGCTGCTGACAGCTCCACAGCGGAGCGCTCAACCGCTGTGCCACCAGGGAGGCTCTCTCTATCAATATTCACACAGATGATGCTGTATTCACCGAGCCATCCTAATCCTCAGGCAATCTCAGGAGAGTGAGTGGGGTTGGTCTGTAAATCCAACTTCCAGAAATCCCTCAGGCTCCTCTTCCTTTCGCTGCCCTCAATTCCACCCTGTGTAGAGATTCATGTGACTTGTAACTTCCTCATCCCTTTCCATCTTGTTATTAAGCCATGATAAGTCTTGTATTCAAGCAGTTTATAAGTGGATAATATCAATAATCACCATATTAGGGACCACACTGGTTAAGCACTTGCTTATGCACTTCTATATTAAGTGCATTATTAACCACTAACTACAGACCAGACCCAATTAAATACTTTTGGGGCATTATCTCACTTTTTTCTCACAACAACTCTGTGTGTAGATACAGTTATATTTCCTATTTTAATAGTTGAGAAAATGGAATCTCAGAGGCAACAATAACTTGCTGAGAGCCACTTTGTGAGGGGTAGAGTGGAGAGGCTAGAATACCCTGGCTGACAGGAAAGTCCAAGCTTAGAGCCATCACTCAGTGTTGCCAAAAGGGTACAAAGATCCTTGCACTTTTGGAGTCTGTGCACACTTGCTGTGTGATGACTGCTGGAAATAAAATATGAAAATAGCTTGGCTTGTGCAGGGCAGAAAAATGTTTATTCTACTTCCTAGGATGTAGCCTGGTGACAGAAAGTAGACCCTGGAGAACAGAAGCACTGTTTTCAAATAAAATATATGCATTAAATATTCAGCTTTTCTGCAGTTTTATCTGAGTGTGTGGCCAGAGGAATGGGCAGCTGGCAGGGCTTAGACTTGGCACAAATAGATCTCTACCTTGGCCCCATGAAATCCTAATAACTTATCGACTGGTGGGATCCAGAAGGAGGGCCAGTGACACACAGTTTCTTGAGAGCTATTTCCCTTTCCTTCCGGGTTAGAGCATGTGGTGAACTGATAAAGGTTAGTTTCACACAATGAATTCTCTGCAGCACCAGTCAAATAAATGCAAAGCAAATGTGAACTCTCAGTTGATCTGTTAGTAAGTTCTGGACAGCTCAGTACCTTTGCTGTTGCCTGGATAGCAAATGTGTCTGCTTCCCCTGGGATATTGGGGCTCATGTCAAAGTGCAGGCCTCTGGCTAAGGAGACAGGGTGAGTCATAGGGAAATGACCACAGAGCTGCCTCCAGCTAACGGTCTCTGCTAACAGATACGTTACCATTCCAAACACAAAGAGGAAGAGAAGAGCCAAATTCACTTCACAACTGGAGTTCTTTGGGTCTTCATTCTCTTTGTAATAGACTGTTAATGTGATTAAAATGGAGGCATTTAGACTGAAATGGCTGTTGGAATAAATTAGAGACATCAGAATTGGCAGACCTTAGGTTTTGAAGAACTCCATTCTGTCAGCCCTCCCTGAGATTTAATCACTTCAATATCAAGCTATTTTTTTTCATGATGTGAATTTTGGTGGTGAGTAAATCCAGCCGAGTTATAGTTTAGTAGAGGAATCTGCTGCAGTTTGGCACAGGAATGATGGTGATTCCAATGCCCAGGAATGTTTTTTAAAAGAACCTAAGGGAAAGTTGCTAGTAATGATTTAGATTCCAGCAAAGGGACTGAGAGAGGTTTCTATGTGTGACAATGTGTGTGTGTGTGTGTGTACATAGGTACAGGTATACAGAACCTGAAACCAATTTGGTGAAAATAATTTTGTGCCATATGCTGTCTTTAAACCCTTTTTCATTCATCATTCAAAAATAAGAAGCAGCAAAAATTCAAATAGCTAAAAATACCCCAAACATACATATCACACACACACACACACACACACACACACACACACACAAACTTGTACACACAGATGCACATACAGGGAAATCATGCAGAATGAGGAAAAGCTGCAAAGAATGAGGATGAAGAGTGCATGTGTATTCACACACATGAACATACATGAATGCCATTTTGCTTGCCTGGGCAGCCAGCAGAGAGCAACTGGGAAGAGTGGAATTAGTCACTTCTTGAGGGTCTGACATGTCTCAGACAGTTCAGGTAGCTTCTGCGTAGCTCAGAGCAAAAATCTCAAAGAAAATAAAATTGACCGTTTCTTTGATTATATTTATGCCTCAGTCTGGGCTTTTGCTTGGCTCGTCAATATATGTTCAGGAAATTTCAATCTAGCCAGAAAGGAGTGGAAAAGAGAGGATGGATTTAGTGACTTATGAACTAATAAGAGTTTCTGAAGCAGCTATTTCCCAAATGACACATCTCCTTCCCTTCCAAACGCACACAGTCACACGTGCGTTCACATTATCCATTATTCTACGTATGTGTGCCTTTCAGATTGGAAATGACAATCATTTTCATGCAATTTTAATGATTTTCCTGTAAGTTATCCAAACAATAGCTTTGGGGGAAAAAAAATCCAGAAGTAGCTACCTTCAAATTGTCTTTTGAGTAATGAAATGAAGCTCTTTCCCATTTGCGGTGGGCAATTCTAAGAAAGAATCAGGCAATGGCCTTAATGAAAATCCAGCAGATGAGCAACAGAAATTTAATATACTGTGCCTTTTCTTGAGGTCATGATTATCCTCAAAAGGTTACAGTAAATAAAATTTAGGGGTGGAAGGCACCATGTGTAAAATAGGTGCTGGGAAGCGAGCTTTAACTTCCTGTACTCCTGCATATGCTAGAGACAGAATAGAAACTTTAGTTCTTGTGATGTATCATTATTGGACTTTTATATGATCACACAAAAGGCAGAGTGGGCTAAGGGTCTGGGATCCAGGCTCTTGTCCATTTTGGGGCTTAATTTTATCTAGTTTGTCGCCTCCAACAAATTAATTGCCAAACTGGGACTTTTTTAGTTGAAAACAACAAAAAAAGATGAATGGGACCTAACAATCTCCAAAATCGTGGTTGAGAAGAATAGACAATGCTTAGATTTCAAAGTATTTTGAAATTATGAAATTACACTATAAGCCATGATGTGAGGGAAAGGAAGGTCTGTTGCTGGAACGCATGGGGATTTCTAGAGGAGGAGGTCGAAGCAAAAGAACAGACTCCTGAAAAGCAGGAGGGAGAGGCTGCCATCACTAAGGGTGGCACGAGAGAGTGCGGGAAGTGCATTTCCATCTCCTTCTTCTCTCCCAAGGCCCTACTTGGCTTGAGCGCCAACAAGGGCAGTTTGAGTTGACTTCCCAGTTTGCTGATGCATCTTGGTATTATTGTTATGAAAAAATTTGTATTTCACCCATAGATTATTTTCTATTAAATCTGAATTCCTGGTCTTTCCCCTCTTTTACTGCTAAAGGAATGAAAATAGAATCATTCTGCAATGATCCAAAACCACCGATGATTCTCCAGCTGACTGTAATTGTGAGTCTCTGACCTCAAAATCCATTCTGAGTCTGTCACTGGGGGAGCAATGGCTAATAGGAGAGCTCCAGTGAAGGCAGCCACATAACCAAAGAAAAGGGGGCTGCCCCGAGGGCTCAGCTGCAGACAGGAGCAATGCTTTCCCTGGGGGCTGTGAAGCTCAATGTTTTTTTTTTCTATTTTTTATAATTTATTTATATGTTACATCATTGCTCATTTTTGCACAGTGTCTGCTTTCTTTTCTCAGGTGTAGTCCCTGTAGAATTTCTACCACCAGTTCACCGGTGCACCATGAACATGGTCCCTGTCTCTTACCCCCTTGTTTCAATCCCTCTCCCTCCTCCTCCCCTGCAGTGTCTCTGAATTATAGTTGTCTGTTTATTTTTGTTTTGTTTTGTTGTGTTTTTTTATTGTTATTGTTTTCCCCCTTATTTGGTTCCCCTATATTCCTCCTATAAGTGAAATACCCGATCTTTTTCTTTCTCCTTCTGACTAATTTTACTGAGCATAATCCCTTCTAGCTCCATCCATGTTGCTGCAAATGACATGAGTTTATCTTCAATGTTTTTTTTTTCTGAAAGAGTTACCAGCTTTTCAAATTACTATCCTGCTCAGTCCCCTAACATTTTACATACCAGTCTTTCCAAAAATAGTTTATCTCATTACATCCCAATTAATTCTCTATCTGAGTGGCTTTGAACCTCATCCTCGCCTACAGGGCATAGAGTCCTAGGCAAAAAAACAGTTTTGTCTTTTCATCCTTTGTCAGAATAGAGCATCGGGTTGGAATAAAGGATGAAAGCGCTGGTCGCCACGGCGGGACACCCTACACGCAACCTGTCCCGGTCATCCCCAGGAGTGAAAGTAAATGGCAATTTTGTCAAAAATGTGATTGAACTATTAAAAGAATATTAATAAACGGGCCTTCCTGGTGGTGCAGCGGTTGAGCGCTGCACTGTGGAGCTGTCGGCTGCGCGCGATGCGAATTCGATGCCCAGCCAGGGAGAATCCCACGTGGTGCGGCAGACCTCTCCTGCCTCCCCCGCTGCTCCCCTCAGCAGTGTATTTCTGATCTGCCTGTTCTGCTCCCCACTCTGTCTCCGGTGAACCCTCTCGCCGCCCCGTGCCTCTGGCCTGTACCCCAGCTTGTGTGTATGAATAAATAAATCTTAAAAAAAAGAATATTAATAAACTAGGTATATTATAAAGCTGACAATAAATGTAGTCACACAGAAGCACATTTTTCATGTGTGTATGGATATGCAGGCACACATATATACATGCATATAGGTGTCATGCATATTCGTGTTTGTCCCTACATATTTTGTAACCATGAACACATTAAGTTTTAAGTTAAAAGTAAGAAGACAATGAGTGCCATCTCATGGAGAGACCTACCACTACATTTTTTAGATCCTCTACTTCAAACAGGCAGACCTTTGCCTGGCAAACTGAGAAATAAATTTCCAAGCACCAATTACTGGGCTAGAACCTCATATGGTTTTCACCACAAACTTGAACCCCATAGACTAAAAGGTGGAATCTGATATAAATCCCACTGCAGATGAGAAATCCAGCACATCAAGATTTTTGCCCAGTAAGCCAAGCTGGTGAATGGTGGACTTAACTTGGTAACTGGTTAGCCCTGGACCTGATGCTCTTACACAGATTTTAATTTTGTCAAAAACCAAGGTGGGGGGGGGGGTGCTCCCTTACAGCTGCAGCACAAGTTCAATGTCCCTCTGGGGAGATTCCCACATGGCACAGCAGACCTCTCCTGTCTCACCCGCTGCTCCCCTCAGCAGTGTATTTCGGTTGATCTGTCTGTTCTGCTCCCCACTCGGTCTCTGGTGAACCCTCTCACCGCTCCACACCTCTGGCCTGCACCCCAGCTTGTATGCATAAGTAAATAAATTATAAAACAACAACAACAAAAACAATGGGTACTTTCCCTAGAGACTATAATTTTTGTAAGTTCAGCTATAGAATTTTAATGTATAATCTCCTCTCATGCGCATATTTCTTATGTTTCTATTAGACTTCATAAATAAAATCAAATATCATAAAAGCATATGGACTATTAGCTTCAATTACCAGCATAGTGCTGTTCCACCTGGGTTTGTTCAGGGGAGGGAGGAGGAAAGAAACATACCGCGTGTCTACTGTGCTACAGAGGGACAGACCCTCATCTTACCACATCAGGCAGAACAAGGATCCTACAAAACAGGGTCTCCCTGCTCCATTCACCTGAGGCTGCAGCCCTCCCCACAGCCCACATGATGGCCGCTGGAGACAGTCACCCTCCGCCGCTGAGCCCTGCCTGCCCCTCCCGGTCTCCCGGGCGTGGTGGTTGCTCACCTGGCCTCGCTCCTGTCTCCTAACAGCTCTGTGCATCACGTATCATTTAGTCCAGGTGAGACAGGCCAAGATCAGCTTTCCTGTGGCAACTGGGACCAGCATAAACAAGAACTTCTTAAAATAGATGAGGTCATATTTTCAGGTTCTATTTTCCATTATTCTTTAGAAAATGCTTTCTAAAGCATTTTCTGGTTTTACTGCCCAGAGTAAAGTTCTACCAGCGCTACCAGCGCTACCAGTGCTACCAGAATGGGTGTCAAGCATAACTGGGAACTTGCCTGCTGACAGAGTTACAGCCCAAGTGTCACAGGTGAGAATCAGTTCTAGACTGAAGTCTTCCTGAGAAGATTTAAGAGCCTTTTCAATACCTCCTTTCAATATTTAAAACACCAATGGAAAGGTTTTTGGAACGTAAATTATAGCCCTGGGGCTTTAACATTTTTTCCTCCTGTTTCTGAAAAGACTAAGTAGTGGATCATTTGAATTGATGGGTTGCTTGAACAGCAGTCAGTTGTCCTAAAGAAGCTCTTTTCACCCCACCGTGAGATCTAGAAGTATATGTTATGCTCTGTTTTTAAATAGACAGACATTAGATATATCTTCTTCTTCCTGATTTCTTCCTTTCCCTTCCTTCTTTGGTTCTCTTAATCTTATGGACGCCCTTCTATCTCTTACAGAAGAATTCTTCATTATTGGAAGACTCGGTATTCATTTAAAGGTTTATCCATAATTTTAGCATGAAAGATGCTGCTATATATCATATTTTGTATGGTGACTGCAGGGAAAGAATTGTGAGGGGGGAGTAATTCCATAGGGGAAAGTGATAGCGTGAAGCCTGGGCTACCTAAAGAGCTTGTGTTGCTCCAGCCCCAAATGGAAGTAGCTCCATTTCTCTCCTGATGGCATGCCTTCCCCACACTCCTCTATTCCTACTTCCTGAGGCATTTCCTTTATTTCTCTCTGAAAATTTTCAGATAGGAAATAATACTAATGATAGCTATCACTACTTGAGCATGTGTTCCATTAAACACTTCCTGTTATTTACCCAGAAAAAAATCCTGCATTTAGCACATAAGGAAAGAAATGCAGAAAGATTAAGAGATTTTTCCCATGTTACACAACTGCTAGATGGCAGAGCGGGAAACCCCAAAGAGCCAATCTGAAGCCCTCCTTCTGCATGATAATCTGTGCCTGAATCATTTGCCTTTGAATAAGGAACATATTCAAAAAGTGAAGGGATGAGATAGGAAGGCACACAGGAGCACTGGATTTCAAGGGTCTCCTCAGTGTCTGTTCTTGAAACCGGGTCTCTAGTGCAGCTGGTCCAACCACACCATGGGGCTCAGGCACCTGCTGAGCTCTCTGGAAGGCTCTGAAAGTGATAACATGGTAGTTAAAATTAACACTTCCCCTCCTCTCCCTCCATAGCTTACCCCTTTCTTGCAAAGTCCAAGTTGCGGAGCAAAGTCCTTAGAAACTAATACCTCTCTTTGTACTAAGAATAATGGTCATTCATGCCCCTTTAGCAGAATTCTATGATATCAGTCACAAGGGATGCTTCCCATTTTCATTGCCACACCCAGGATTGATGGCTGTTGTTTTGAATCTAGATCTAATCAGCTTTCAGAATTAGTAAGCATCTGATTGACTGAATTCATGATTTGATCTGTTTGTGCTTTAGAAACTAACAAGCATCTTCATGAGTTTTTAGCACACTTAGTATTTCACTTACACTGAAATGCAGGACACTAAAGAGTCTCAAATTTGTCACCGAATTGAACCAGTAGAATCCTTCAAAGGGTCACCAATAAAAAGCCTCTACCACATCTTTAATTTGGGAATATGAGTCCCTTTTCCATGGACACTGATAGTTACTAAAGGCAGTTTTCTTGTCCCTCAACTTTTTAATTATCTTCTATTTTATTCCAAGTGAGATGTGCTCAACTGAGATATGCCCAATCTTCCTTTGCTCCAGGTGTGAGGGAATTTTCTAGTCCTCCCTTTTTTGTGGCTTCTGCAGGATGCAGTTTACTGGTAAATCGTCTCCAAGACGTGGTGCTTGGGTGAAAGGTGGTCCCTCAGCTCGGGGTCCACAGGGTGATTTCATCTGAAAATGGCTTTTTTTTTGTTAGATTCAATGGTGCCCACTTGTTTAGCAATTTTCTCAGGAAATTGGTTAATGTTATACAACCCCACTCAATCTTCTTCTCATAAATTTTTTTAAAGCCAGTTTTTCTTCATTCTTAAATTTAAAATCAATTCAATTTAATTGAAAAGGCAGACATTGAAACATCTTCGAAGGGAGAGTTTTGTATCCATGTTGATGGAATTTCATCTTGCTAGTGTCAAAATATCTTTTTGGCCTTTCTAGATGTTTTGAATTGTGGGGGTGGTAGAGAAGGTGATGGTACTGATAACACGACATGAATCATGTGAGGAAAATGGTTGTAGTTAATGACAGGTATACACACTGCCTGCCTATTTTTCTTTTGCTGGAAAATTTCCAAAATAAAAAGTAAAAAAAAAAAAATTACCTATGCATTATCTTCCTGTTTATACCTAATCTTAGATATCTCACTTAACAACACAGCAGAAAAGTTATGTTATTTTGCTGAAATCAAAATGCATTCTGTCAAAAAATTTCCTTTCAATATATTGTCTATTAAATTTACCTGAATCCTCATAAATTGGTATTAAGCAATAAAAAGTAATGAAAAAGAAACTGAAAATTATCAAAATCTTCTGTTTTGTTTCCAATCTTGGCTATCCCTTTGGACATTTTATAGTATTCCTTTATTATCTTCTTGCTGCCTTGCCTCGAAATTGGTCATTTATGTATATTTTTGGGAACTTCCTTATTAGCAGAGCTAAGTGAAAGGGTAGACAGCCCAGGACATTCACCTGTGAGGAAAGCTAAATGTCCCAGAGTGCAAAGACATCAATGGAATAAGTAGAATCAATCATATTTACCAGAACTCCTCTACGGAAAAGGAGTTAGGGGAATTACTTTATAAGACTCTAGGGCTAAGAATAAAGACTCCCACGACCCATGCTAGGGTTACATTAATGTAGCTCTAACCTGATTCTGAGAAGAGTGAATTGGATCAGGACAAGGGATATTTTGCAGAATGACTATTAGGTACTTCTGGGATTAGACCAGATTACTTAAAACAACTCAGTATAGCCAGAAGCAGCCTTCCTCTGCCTCTCGACCCTACAGGACATGCAACCACTGGTAATACATGGTGAACAGATACTTTTAAACCACCCATTTGAAGAGCCACAAATTACTAGATCAATCCTTGGTCTCGGGACTTAATGTGCAAAAATTAAAATTATAACCAGATTATTTCAAAGCAAAGGAACTCTTTACTATCGACTGCTTTCTTCAAGATTCCCCTCTCATTACCGCTACTGAAGATTTATCTGTCAAGATAATTTTGCCTCACTTTGCTTCCGGAATTGTAATGTTCCATGATCAGACACAGCTAGACTTTGCTGGTTGACTCAGAAGAGCAAATGCTCAATCAGCAGGACGTGACCCGCCATAGAGAATGGACCGAACTCCAACTCAGGGGCTCCCCAGGGACCTCATAAGAGCCTCTACCTAGGATTTTGCCAAGTGACTATAAGAAGCATCTCTGCCATTTCCCATGGACACCAGAAATACAATTGTTGCTGAAGCAGAGAACATCAGATTCCAGCTCCACAGGAAGAGAAGGGCAACTAGAGCCAGCACAGTGGTTGAAAATGTTTAATGAGCTTTTTCTTTTCTTTTCTTTTCTTTTGTTTGATTCTTCCAGAGAGCAGAAATGTGAAAGACATGGCCCTGATAGACACCACATCTTTCTCATCAAGCTGTGGAAAATTAGAGTCTCCTTTTGTTAAATAGGAAAGGCTAGCATTTAATAGCTAATGAAGGCAAGAGAATCTGAACAGATAAGGGCCTGGCTGCACAGACAGCATTTGGCCAAGCACAAATCCTCTTATCACTTCTCAGAAAGTCTGCTGTTTGTGAGATATTGTTTTAAGCAGAGGGAGGGCAGAACCAGCAGCAAAGATGAAAAGAACTGCTCTCTTTTCCAAAGAATGAGAAAGCAGAGTAGAGGAAGAGGTACTGCTTTGCAATTGTATGGGCTCCTACAGTGACATGTTATGTGTATATTTCCTCCTCGATTCAAAACACCAATCCCCTATAGCAGAACTTTAAAACACTCCCAGCATTATGGACATAGGATCCTTGGCTGCCCTTGCTGGGTGCATTGCTCTGTGATCTCCATTGCGTTATACCCATGTGGTTCTTGATCCTCATATGAACGAAGATCCCTCATCTGAGTCAAACCCATGAGGGAATAGAGAGGAGGTTAAATGTTCTCTGCTGGAGACTTGCAATTACCATCTTTGAGCTCGGAGTTATTTGAAGCTAGACAGTAAACAAAGGTATGTCTGTCACCCCTATTCAATGGTTTCTCTGCTTTTATGCTTCTCTTGGGACAAATCTAGCCCAACCTCCCCAAACCCCAAAAAACTACCAGGAACCAGGCCATGATGAACTACTGTGGACGCTTTATTCATCCCTCCCTGACAATATCCATCCCCATTCACTAGGGTCTGATGTGACGTGTGTCTCCTGTCTCTGCTCCATTGGTGACTGTCCAAAATAAAATGGAAGCTCCTTTTCCTCTGTCTTCCCCCATCCTTTCCTTTCCAAACACTTCTATGCTCTTCTCCCTATAACCCAACATTTCCTCCTCCCCTCCACTCCATTTGACTTGGTGCCATTTTTTATCCTATGTTCAACAACTCCTCCTGCCCTCAGCTGCTTCCCTGAATCTTCCCTCCATATTTTTGCCTCCACTGATATTTGGCTCGCCCTGAGCATATTGTGTCTCCCAAATGAGGTGACCAATTCCCAACTTGAGTAACGGGCAGAATATGCCTCACCCTTCCAGCTGCTTCCAGACATGAATCCTCCTCTCCTGTGTAAACACTCTTGTTCTTTGGAGAGTCGGCTAAACTATCGTCCCTGCTCATCTTCCTCCATTACCAGATTCTTAGATCTTCCTCCCATTCTTTGGAAGCTCCTGTCTTACAACTTTATTCTCCTCCCCAAACCTCACTTCCATCGTGACTTATTGCCTTGCTGTCTTGGGTCACTCATGCAACACCCCAGCCTCCTGAGATTTTAATCTTCTTAGATGCAGCAATCTTTACCTCCTCCACTTCAGCTTCTCATTCTCCATGTCTCACACTCTCCAAGTTCCTTCTCTAATCACGGGGTCATAAATTTCAGTCTTCTCAACCCATGTTGGTCTACAACTTCTGTTTTTTTAGTTGCATCAAGAACATTACCTCCATCTCCACTATTGCTCTTTCTGTCCATCAACTCTTCCTACCTTGAGTCCTTTCTTGTACAACTTAAGCCTCACTGTACATTACTTCAGGCCCTTTCTTTCAATATTCTAGCCTTCTTGTCCTCCCCTTTCACCACCAAGCCTTAGTTAGATCTTTGCCGGGCAAAGGCAGATGGTCGACTTCAAAATCACAGTTTAGGAGACATGAAATGAGTAACATCCAGGAATTGCCTAGGGACAGACAGCATATGCTGGGTGTCACATATTTGCTACCTACTAATTACAACTCACTCAATATAAATTGGGAATTTTTGCTTGTTGCCAAGGACTTAAAATTAATATTTTTCAGTATCTTTTATTTAGTTCCACAGAAGATGCTACTGCTTCTGAGAATAGCCATAGATACTGGAACTCCAGGTCTGCTACAACTTTGCTCTATGACCTTTCCAAGTTCCCATTTTTATGGGAACTGTGTTGATTGCCCTGAGTCTTTGAGGAAAATCTGAAGCTTCCTTCCAGTTCCCCACAGGTTGATCTATATTCACAACATGTTCTGTCATCCCCATTCATAAGTCCCAACACATAGCAGAACTACTTGAATGACTGCAGCAGCAGGGAAAACCAGGGAGATACCAGGAAGTACAGGTTGTCTTTGAGCTGTGCAGACAGATCTAAAGGGAAGGAGTTCTGGAGCCCTCGGTGGCTTTTTATGCTTTTTAATGGTCTCTTGTAGGGAGGCGACCAGGTACAAGGCAGGCAATGGGGCCGGGGGGCCGGGAGGCTGGCAGGCCTCCCAGGCCTGGGCAAATCTTCACTCTCTTGGGCTCTCTGGTGGCGTCTTGTGGCCTCCGCTGCACCCCAAACAGAATGACCTCTGCTTCTCCTCTGTCTCTGTTGCTTCCTCTGCTTATAAGTCCAGTCTCTGGCCCACTCACACAGGCCCACAACCTACTCCAGGCGTGCACGTAGGCCTGCAGAGGTCCATCATTGAGGGGAGGGTGGAAAAACCTGATAATTCTCATTTACCCTACAATGATGCTCAATGTACTTATCAACTTTTAGAGATTATATAAACTTCAGTCACTATATATTCTTAAATAAAAAAAAACATAGTATTTATTCTGAGACACAGTGCTGAAAATCTTAATAAAATTTACCCTCCAAATTTTTGATCAATAAGTATATCATCCACCCAGATTGTCATTAAGTACCTGTTTGTTTTGTCTGATCTATTTAGGGCATTATGTGAGACCCCACAGGGCAAGGCTTCCTGGCCAGCTGCATCAACATCACCACAGAACTTACTAGAAATGTGAATTTTGGAGCCCCTGCCTAAGAATTACTGAATCAAAAACTCTGAAGAGGGGCTAGCAATTCTGCTTTAGCAAGCTTTCCAGGTGATGCAGGCTAAAGTTCGAGAATTGCCTGAAGTGGATTCAAGAAGATAGCAAACAAGCTGCAAAGCAGGGGAGATCAGACAAGAGTTCAAGGGGCACCCACACAAGGCAGTGCCTAGCAGCTGTGTGGGCGAGACAGAGCTCCCGCGCTCAGGGAGTGCCAGGCACTTGACTCTGAGTATTGATACAGGATTCACAGAGAGGATATAGCAACCAAGGACTAGCAGATGGTGAAATGCAGACAGACTGGGCAAGGGCAAAACAAACTGCAGAAACAGCCTGAAAAATAGATACTTTGGAGGAAAGTTAATGATTAATTCAGAGAATCTCTGGATGATGGACCAGGAGAGGCAGACAAGTATCCATTATGGAGAATTTGGAATGTTATGCTAGAAATTTATTCCCAAGGCAGTGGGAAGCCATTATAAGCTTTTGAGAAGGAAAGTTACTCTAGCTGACCTGTGTTTTAGAAAAATAACTCTAGCAGCGAGAGATTTAACACACAAGCTTTTAAAGGCAAATAGTAGTAGAGCCCTGTTATGAGTGACTGAGTTCTAATTGAGAATCTCCAATGTGCCTTACACACTGCAGCATGGAGAAAAAGATTGCTTTGTCTAGAGCAGCAAAGGTTTCAGTCTGATTGCACTCTGATGCACAACATGCATTTCAGACAACTGTAAATCAATTCATTAATAAATGCTTCGTTGATTGCTATTTTATTTTGTTACAAAACAAATACAATTAAACAAGATGGTGTTCCTCTCCTCAAACTTTCTTGTTAAGAAAAATGTGCTTTCAAGTCAATGGTCTTGTGCTTATTTATCACCCTCAGTTCCTCTTTTCTGCTAAGATGACACAACCTGCCATGCTTATCAGCCCAACTAGCATGTTTCTCAGTTTCTTCCCCTCTCCATGAGGTGAGTTCAGAATTACCCTACTGGTATCAGCTACTTATCTCTCCCAGCAGTTCATTTCTCAAGTTACTGGGAGATCAACCAAGACCTCAGCTCTTCTTTGCTAAATGCTGACCCATCCCAAGCCCAAAAAGCCAGTCCTCAGCTGGTGTGATCTTCAACTTCTCATTTTCTTCAGAGTACTTTATGCAACAACATTGGCTATAATGGCAACAGTTCTGTTTCATACCGAAGTTAGTACATCAGATAGAGAGGGAAATTGCTTACATTTATAATATCACATGAGTAGAAAACTATAGAAGAAATAATGAGTCTCAGGGTTGGGGGAGAGATTAACAGGCAGAGCACAGAGGTTTTTAGGACTGTGGCTGTACTTTGCATGCTGCTATAATGATAGATATGTGTCTTCATACATTTGTCCAAATCTAAGAGTGAATAAACACCAAGAGAGAATCTGGACTTTGGGTGATTATAACATGTCAAAGTAGTTCAATCTTGTCAACAATTGTATCATTCTGGCTATTGATATTGATAGTGGGGAAGGTAGTACATATGTGGGAACAGGGGGTATAAAGAAAATCTCTGTACTTCTCTCTCAATTTTATTATAAACCCAGCACTGCTCTAGAAAAGTAAAATATTTTAAAAAACAAACACTGACTCTCCTTCCTTGGGATTAAGCTGGGGCTGATTCAACCATAGAGATCTATAGAGGATAAAGTGGGGATTTTAAGAAAACTCAAATAAGAGAAGGGAAAAGAAAAGACAATAATTCAGGAAGACAAAGCCTACTGAAATGATGAAGATGGGATTCATTGACATGTGAGAATATGAATATTAACACTAATTAACAAGTTCCAATACAGTACACTCCTGATGTATGATAGACTAGGCAGGGGATGGCAAATGCAAAGTGCTTCCGGTGAATCTGAGAATGAGAAATACAGTATATGATCCTGTCTGTTGTATAAAACCACAAATCTATTGCATAAAACCACCCCCTAATGTATAAAACCACAATAAATCATAGCAGATGTATCAAAGTCATTTAAAAGATCAGAAAGATTCCAGGCCTTTGAGACAAGACAAATAACTGATAGGAACTCCTATCAGCTCTAAAAAATGTCTCCTTAGAAAAAGCAGTGACCTAGTGTGGAAACAGAGAAAAGGGAGTCAGCATTTAGAGCAAATACTAAAAAGTCAAGAGGGAGGCTGTAACCCTGGTGTGATAGACACCGACCACCAGTGGCGAGAGGCAGGAAGAGGAGCAGACTTACAGCTAGACTGAGTTCAGGTTGGGATTCAGCTGGGAACAGGGCAAAGGTCACAGAACAAAGATGTAACAGACCTGGAGTTCCAGCATTTCCTGTGCACATCTGCCCCCCTCCCGGCTATTCCTCAGAAACTGTAGCATCTTCTGTGGAACTAAATTATAGGTGCTGAAAAATATTAAGTTCAAGACTTTGGCAACAAGTGAAAAGTCATCCCAATTTATTTTCAGTGAGTGGTAAAGAGTAGGTGGCAAGTATGTGACTCCCAGCATATGCTGCCTGTCCCTAGGCAATCCCTGGACGCACTCATTTCATGCTTCCTAAGCTGTAATTGGAAGGTTGGCGATCTGCCTTTGCCCAGCCAAGATCTACAGTTCAGTGGCATTAACCTTTTTTTTTTTTTTTATTTTAACTTACACGTGGCTCTTTTTTTTTCTCTTTGGGCAAATAGAAGAGATTAGAGCTGCTGCCACCCAGAGGTCGGAAGCAGTCAATGAAACTGGTGAATTACCAGTGAATACGTCTATATTGAATGTAGAGAGCAAGGTTTTAGGAGAGAATGATGAATGCCAATAGTTCATTTATCTGCTGTCAGAGATTTAAAAAAAAATAGGTTCAAGACGCTTCTATAAAAATTAAGGTTAGTCTGGTGCCACCCTTCTAGTGTAGAGGCAGTGCAGGGAAGAGGTAGTGCAGGGTAGAGGTAGTGTGGGGTAGAAGCAGTGCAGTGTGAGGCAATGCAGAGTGGAAGTAGTAAGGGTAGAGGCAGTGTAGGGTGTTGTTCTAGAACTAAGAGCACCAATATTATCTATGAAATTGTTACAAGTGCAAGTTCCCAGACTCTATACCAATTTCAGGGTGGAGTACACAGAAACCTGGATTTAAAAAAAACTGTCCAGGTGACTCTGATGTAGGCTGAAGTTTAAAAATAACTGCTAGTGTTTAACTATCAATAAATTAGACAATCCTCAAAACTTCAATTCTTTCCTCAATAATTATCAGTAAATCATAAGCAAGCAGTGCTCTCGGCCAAATTCTGTGGATATTCCAGAGTGGTTTTATAAGAATGCAAAAGCTTGGATTTTCCCTGGGATTTGTTCCTTTTAAGTTTCATTTTGTATTGAATACATGTTTACAAACAAACTGTAAGTGATAATGTAGAATAGGACTGCCAAGCCGCTTACACACTCATGAGCAGCCAACTTTCATTGATCTTGCGGATAAGAAAAGGAAGAATTGATAACAATATTAATAAAAAATAATACATACTATCATTTCTTTAACTTGCCATGATTTTCCATGCATCTGGAAAAATTACCACGGTGTAATATCTCCATAGAGTAATTCAGAATGTCTCTGTTTGGATTTCTCTAAGTTTAAAATTTTAAAATCCATTCATAAACACTGAGTTCATGAGCTAACTTTTGAGACAATTATACTTTAAAAGTATATGTACTTATATATAGTATACTGATAACAATAGCTGTCTTACTGGATTTTATATGTTCATGTCTGTTTTTTTTTTCTTTTGCAAGCTGTCTTTAAATGATGGCTTGAAAAGAAATATAATTCTTTTTTAATTTTGAATTGAATTATTGTATTTACTTTTTATTATTTTTTTTCTTACATCATTGTATGGTACTGTTGTTTTCAATATTAAGTTAATGTTGGCATTGTAAAATGTAGTAAGGAATATCCTTCCTTGGATTTTTAGAAATTATTTAAGCAAGATGGGCAAAGTACTTTAAATATTTGATAGAATTCATTTTTAAAATCATGTGGCCCTGGACTTTAAAAAACTTCCTTTAGTAAACATTTTTTTTGCTCCTACAAGAATCCTATATAAATAATTGCCACCTGTTTCCCTCACCTTCATCTCTGATGTCCCAATGCGGCTCTGCATTTGCAAATGGTCAGCAGTCGTGAGAAGCATGTCCTCCAGTTTGCCGTCTGCATACATTCTCTTTCCTTCTCACAAGGACTTCTGCCCTGCCACACTTCACTGACATTGTCAATATTATTGGAAGGTGGGGGAGAAATCTAAGCCAATTTTAACGTACCTTATTTTACCAGAGGCAAGTGTAGCATACACTTCCCTGCTGCCTGCTGGACACACTGATGCAGTGGAACCTTATGCACATTAGGAAAACTTGATTATTTTAGGGTTTTCTTTAGAAATGAGTCACTTGAGCTTCTTTTTTTCCCCTTCTCTTTCTCCTTTGTGGCTCTATTTCTCAGAATGATAAAATTACCGACTAGCAGCCACAGGGAACAGATTAGTATAAAATGTATTATAATAAAGAAGCTCATCCAGAGAAAGGGCTGGGGGACGTGTCACAACAGATTTGCAGTTTGCACCATAAATAAAGAGCTGAGGAAGCCTGAATGGAGCGTTTGAGATGAACACGAAGATGCCCTAAAGTGGAAAGATCTGAGTGGGTGGCTACCACGAAGACCATTACAGTGCCCACAAATCTGTCATGTGCACAGATATTTGAATATGGACATCATGATATTAAGAGGTAAATTTGTTACTTAGGTGTGGTAACTCTAGAACCCGTTATCATAGATGGATTGATTAATCGCATTAACCATAAAGGAAAATTCAATATAAAGACATATCATGGATCCAGGTATTTGGATTTGGGTGATTTAGGCAGTTAAGTGGAGGGGTAAGGAGTCTGTGGGACTTAGCTGAGAGAAGCATGTGAGGTAAGTCAAGCCTTTGGGTGTGGGAAATAGTGGAGGGTAGGACTTCCTAAGTCAGTTCTGTTGATGTTTTTTGAAACACGCTTCCCAATTTTCTTGCAATCATTTTATGGAAAATTACCAAATCATGAGTGACCATATAAAATGTGATCTTAAATAAACTACTAAAAGCTTGAAACATTAAATCCATTTTAAAATCCTATTTACAGCTAGTAAGTTATTTTTCAAAAGGTCTTCCGTTGATATTGATCCATCATAAAATGTCATGGGTTTCAGTGTCAATAAATTTTATAATATAGGTTTGGAATCACAACATATAACTAATCTCTTCATTATTCACACAATTGTACATACATTTTAATCTACATTGTCTTCTACAGACAATAGCTAATGTCTCTACAGTCTCCTGAGAAGCGCAGTGTTATTTCTGTTATTGCACAGGCAAAGAAATTAATACAAGGTGAAAGGTCTTGCTACTCCAAGGTCCCATTTCTGAACACTGATCCAGCCAAAACAGCTGGGGCAAAATGTTGACTGTGAGCAAATAAAAAGATAAAATATTTGCCAGTATAACTGGAAAGTGTGGCTGGTGCTTACTTGCCCTAGAAGGCTTAAATGGATCAAGGATCTGGAAACAATTAGGAACAATCTGGAAACAATTATGCATTCCCACTTTAATGCTCTAATCATAAGTCAGAATCTGCTATCTGGGGATGACACCAGAGTCCCCCCACTTCCTTGCTCTAGGGAGACCGGCTGCTTGCTTTCCTTCGTCCTTAGTCTCCCTTAGTCCTAATGGGGCCTTCTCAAAGTGAGCATTTACATAATCAGAAAGTTTGCAATCTCTCTTGCTAACCGACCATCTTTAGCCATTCTTCCCCCCTCCTGCCACCCCCCTTCCCCCACTCCCTATAATGCAGGTGAATCTCTTCTGGTCAAGTGAATTCATGGCTATCAGAGGAGAACTGGCTATCTTCCTATTTCTAGGACCAGTAAAACCCCGCTATTCTTTCTTGCTGATTGTTTTGGACATTGTTAATTGATTTTCCTAAGAGTCGTACTGATGAAATTAGCGTTGTAGTAATTTTGGAGGATCTGGTAGAGCAATAGGTAGAATATTAGGATTGTGTGAATATTTATCACTCATGAACCCAAATCTTGGAGTTTTTCTGTATTAGCTAATTCAGTTTGAAAGATTCGGGTCTTCAGTAGTCTGTAGAGGTTTGCATGGTTCCACCATCTACTAATTATGTAAATATGGCAATTTGGGCAAATTGCTTTGTTTCTTTAAGTGTTATTAGTTTCATTATCTATAAAATGAGAGTACATAATTTAAACAAAGCATGTAAATAATATGTAGTTCATTCCAAGCATTAAAAAAATGTGACCTATTATTTCATACCAATCATAATTTTATGGTCAAATGTATTAAAAGACATTCGACCTTTTGGGCAGTCTAACAAATTCTTTGAATTTTATTTGAAAAGTGTTCTACATTTATTTTCTACTCCTAAAGAGAAAGTAAAACCTTCCTTAAGAACAAAAAATGGCTTGCTGAGGACCTTTAAATGTCTCCAGCAGCAAACCAGCATCTTTAGCCATTCTTGAGTTTTATGCAACCTCTGCCTGTTTCTGGAAAAATAAATAAATAAATAAATAAATAAATACATAAATAAATAAATAAAATAAAATAAAATAAAATAACTGACTCTTCACTACATTTCACTCCAATCTTTCAAAGTCATCATTCTGGCTGACCCTGAACTTTTTCACCATTCTTTCAGCCATTTCCTTACCATACACTTAATTTCTGGAAATTAGAAGTAGATAAAAATGAAGCTGATCTGCCCACTAGAGACTAATTAAGCTCTAGGAGGGGCACTGGGAGGAGGGATAGTTCATCTTGATCCTGGCAGACGACAGATCTTCAAAAGTTGAATGCCTGAAATTTAGCTTAATTCTTGACTTCTTTCTCCTCCTCGGAACAGTTCTTTTCTGAGCTATTTCTCTTGAGGTGGTGTCAGCAGAGAGGCAGGGTGGTGTCAAAGCTCTTAGTGACTCTGGCACAGGCCTGTCCACTGGAAAGAAAATTTCTTTCAAAGCTAACAGTCTGTCTGTGACTGGGAGAAATTGAACTATAAGAATTGGGAGGCTGGGGCATCCCTGGGGGCACAGCAGTTAAGCGCTGTGCTATGGCGCTGTCGGCAGCAGTGACGCGAGTTCGATGCCTAGCTGGGGAGATTCCCACATGGCACAGCAGACCTCTCCTGCCTCGCCCGCTGCTCCCCTGAGCAGTGTACTACAGTCGATCTGCCTGTTCTGTCTCCACTCTGTCTCTGGTGAACCCTCTCACAGCCCCAAGCCTCTGACCTGTACCCCAGCTTGTATGCATAAATAAACAAATCTTAAAAAAATTATGAAAAAAAAAAGAATTGGGAGGGGTCTATTTGGGGCTGATCCAAGGGAGAACCCATTGAGTGCAGCAATAAAATAGCATTGAGACATCATCAAAAAAATAAAACTTAATATTGTTAATAGAGAGAGTGGTAATGGTACAAAGATTTTGTGGGAAACATCCTTGTTTTGGGGAGAGGCTTGCTGAAGGATTTGCAGGTGAAGTGTCATCATGTCTGCAACTTCTCTCTTGCATATATATGTGTGTGTGTATCTTTCTCGCTCTCCACTATATATATATATATTGTTTTTATAGTATATAAAATGTATATAGTTTGTATAATACATGCATTTATATAGTGAAGAACAAGAGTTAGCAAAATGTTAACAACTAGTGAATATAAGTGAAGCTATATGAGTGTTTATTTTGCTGTTCTTCCAAAAATTTCAAAATAAAATGTCTCCTGAGTACATGAAGTAAAATACCCAGCATCACGCCAGCTTCACCTCGGTCTCCACAATGCGATCATTTTGCATTGGTTATCTTTTTTCTTCCTTTTCCTCTACTAGGTTGTTCACTTTTCCCTCCTCATGACAAGCCCTCTCTATTCTTATTTAGATACACACTGGGTCTAGTTTCCTTGCCCTAAAAAATGTGGTTCCCGAAGAAGCATAAAGCACTGAAGGGCAGAGTGCCGGGAAGTGCCTGCAGCAGTAATTGGTGGCTCTGAGAGGTGGGTCTTCTCTCCAAAAGGGGTCTCCCAGGGAGTTGCATGTGATATCTTTTTTATTTTGCATAAATAAGAGAAAGAAACAAGTAGCTGAGAAACAATGATATCATCATTTCTCAACAAATACCAAAAAGGAGCAAACAGTTTATTTCAGAGAGTGGCTTTAGTAAGCAAAACCGAGTCTTTTCTTAGCTCTTTCCTCCCTAAAGTAATAGGTTTTAATGCCTGTGGAAATGATGAACATTTATCTGGAATTTGCCTCAGGGGCCTGAATTATGTGCATAATGATAGACCATTGAAAGATATTTCTGCCAAATCTGCTGGCCAACATACCTAGTGGCCAGTGTGGGTCTTGAATTTTGGGATAAAGACTGCAGGTCCTGGGATAGTTTATCTTCTGCTGCGTCCTATCCTTAAGGCTGGGATGGCTGTAGGAATATGAGATGGAGACAAATGCTCAGACTGAGTGTCTCTTTGGGCCATGGCTCTCTTGAATTCTACCTCTTAGTGATTTTATAAATTGAGTCTTTTAAATAATATTTTTATTAATATTTAGTGTTCTCCTGTAGACAGGAGGGAGTGACAAATTATTACACCAACATGTAAAGCAAGATGACAGGAGGACTCAGGAAAATTATTTTCTAAAACCATGCAATGATAATTCAATTTATCCATCTAGATTTGCTTAATTCTAAGACTTAATGAAAATATAGGAAAAGGTGAGAAAGAAAACAATTAGTATAACTTCTAACTAAATAATAACGATAAATATAAGATATATGTCAATTTGCTATGCAAACTTCTGCCCAAATGTAGCTGCTATTATTATTATCATTATTATTTTAATCCTTAAGATTATCATGATCCTTTGCCATCTTTTATGTTCATAATGGCAGCATTATCAGGAATTGAGGAGAATGAAGAAAAACAATCTATTGTTTGGAGAAACTAATAATAAACAAGTTGGGAGTGCAAACCTTCATAGTGAAGATTTTGAAAGACATGATTGTGTAAGAGGGTGGTCCTCAGGAAAGGGGCATGTTCCAGGTTCCCTGCTCCACCCAAGGGAGGGTGGAGCTGAGCAGGAGAGATAAGATGCTGGTAAAAAAGACAGAGAGGAGAGAGAGGAAGAAAGGAATCAGGATGGAGAGCCAGAAGAGGCACAAGGAGCAGAGAGACATGTGAAGAAGCTGCACTGGCCTGGACTGACTGAGACAGATGTGGGTGAGAGACCCGGGGGGAGGTGACAATAGCAACGTTAATCTTGATTTTGATTTTGCTCTTTTTCTCACAGACTTGTCTGACTGTTTGTGACCCTTTTCTATGGGTTCCTGTCAAAAGGTGTTTTAGACTCATGGCAGGCTTTCGGGCCTTGCTTTGGGCCAATCCCTTTTGGGTGGACTTTTGCTCATGAGGTGATGGGTAACTTTGGGTGCTTAGTTTAGAAACTATATTATTTATCTTTTGTGTATTATTACACTAGTTGTATAAAAGTTTCTTTTCCACTTAAGGTCTTATATGTTTTGTTCTGATGCAGCGGATGGCAGAACCTATTTAGAACAGGCAGGTTTGGGGGTTTTGGGGGTGCCCCGCTCCCTGCCCTGTAACAATTGGACAAGGAGAAGATTAAATGCATTCCAGTCGAGCCTGAAGCAAACATGATGATGTAAGAGAAGGAGGGTGACAAAACTCTGTTGGTAGCAGAATTGGAAAATAATAGGAAATGTGAGAGGATGGGAGCTCCCCTAGCTGGGAGGAATAAAGTCCATTAGGTTAGACTTTAATGGGGTTCAGGAAGCACTAGCAAACAATGGTAGGATTCTAAGAAAGGAAGCATGTGACTAAGTGATGCTTGGGAAGTGTTTGAATAGATTGTGGACAATTAAAACCAGAAGAGGAAGGAGGTTTTTAAGATAGAGCAGATTCAGAGAAGTAAAGATCTTGCTTTGATCAGCAGTGTTAAGTCGGAGACAATGGATGTTTTGAGAGCACCATTAGGGCAGACATTCAAAAAGCAAGACTTTGCTAGATGTTAGGTGCGGGAGAACAAAGGGAGGCTGAAATGGATCTAAAGTCAGGAAGGACTCCCACTGGGGATCTGAAAAAAAAAAAAAAAAGACAGAGATTCCAGTGTATTAGATGAGACAGGAAACTAGATTAGCATTAAAACCCAGTGGTCATGTCTTGCCACTACCCGCCCGCTTGGAAACGGCTGTTCTCTGCCTTCTGTGCTCCGGTGCTCTGTCTTCCCCGAGCGGCAGTGTAGTGACCTTGTCTGCAGCCCAGAGCC
Source organism: Scalopus aquaticus (assembly GCA_004024925.1). Classification (NCBI taxonomy): domain Eukaryota; kingdom Metazoa; phylum Chordata; class Mammalia; order Eulipotyphla; family Talpidae; genus Scalopus; species Scalopus aquaticus. The sequence goes on from PVIJ01012826.1 coordinate 24,635, forward strand.
TCAGGGCCCCAGGTGCCCGGCTAGTGGTCACCCGCTGCAGGGTGGGGACAGAGCCAGTGCTGGGTCACTGTTGCCAGCTCTCTGAGGCCAGCATTTTAGGTATTGCTGTAGTTGTTTTGTTTTAGAGACTTTCAAATAGCAAGTAATTTTAAAAATGCCTCATCAATGCGACCTCTGAATTGCTAGCTCTTCCTCGCTCTTTTTTTGAAAAAAAAAAAAAAAAATCCCTTTAATCACATGGGATCTTTGGAAATAAAAAGATGCCACATTTATTTAACAATGCTTATAACATAGTTCTGACCTCTCATCATACTCTGTTCTAAGAGTTTATTTAATTCTTTTAACAACCTTATGAGGCAGATGTAGCTATTATCATCCTCATTGTTTTCAAGTATGGAAACTGAGATACACAAAACCAAATGACCTGCCCTGGGTTATACAGCGAATAAGTGGTGAAGTGGGATTCCATGCCAAACATCAGGTGCCGGACTTTAGACTCTCTTTTTTTTTTAATTTTTAAAGATATATTTATTTATTCATACAAGAACTGGGGTATAGGCCAGAGGTGGGGTGGGGGTGAGAGGATTCACCAGAGACAGAGTAGGGAGCAGAACAGGCTGATCTACTGAAATACGCTGCTGAGGGGAGCAACGGGCGAGACAGGAGAGGTCTGCTGTGCCATGTGGACTAGCTCCCTGGCTGGGGATTGAATTCTTGCTGCAGTGGCTACAGATAAATTCATAGTGCTGAGACTTAACCTGTTGTGCCACCAGGGAGGCCCAGGACTTTAAACTCTTAACCCCCATGCTCTACTGTCTGTCCAATAGAAGACGGAGGTAAGTGTACTTCCAGGGAACACTATTTAAGAGTATATTATGTCCTGCAATTTATAAACGTGGAATGAGCCTCATAAGTTAAAAGATAACAAAGCCTGTGTGTTATCTCCATCTCCTCCCATCATTGTCCACCTTGACATTTTCTCTGACTGTGGGAGTGGAGAAACTAAAGAATTATGGACATTTCTACAAATTTCTAGGCTATGAGTAAAAACCTAACATCCTGACCCATAATCCGTAACATCACAGGCATCCTAAATGGGGACCCCTGCGATCCTCGACCTCTTTTTGTCTCCTACTACTATCACAGGAACGGCCTTGAAACTCCAAAAGTAGCAGGTATAAAGAATGTAAACTCCAATTCTGGGCAGAGGATGGGCGGACCACCATCTTGGGAATTTATTGGCTTGCTTTTGAGTCACTTGCCTAAATCCATTTTAACCATGGTAGTCCATCTACGCAATTAAAAATTTAAGTAGGCTAGGGTTTCTTCCCTGAGCCGAAGTCTGTGAGCTGGATAGTTACTGAGAGGTGTTTCTGGGTATGGCAAGTCTAAAAATCCCAGACAACCCACACCAGCTGATGTGTGTCCGTACTGAACCCCAAGACTATTTTACATTTGTTTTTATTCTTTGGTTTATGCCTTTTATTTTGTTAGTAACGTAACTTCTTTCACTTAAATGGCCTAATTCTTTCCTATCTTCAAAAACCTCAATTGAAATCATATGGGAAGCCTTCCATGTTTATCCCAGCTAGAGGAGACTGCTATTGATTATGATCCCATGATATTTTATTTTGATGGGCAGTCATCATTTCCTGCTTTCTATAGTCTATTCATGCATCCATGTCTTATCTCCCCAACTACATGATATGCTATTGGAGGCTACCTAATAGGCACTTAATAAGTGTTTGTTAATTGAGAGTCTCTTTTGTAATCTCTGAATGCTCACTGAGGCCTGGTTATCTCTTGTAAATCAATCCCTGCAGAGCTGCCCTCCTCCTCTGTGACACTACTGTCTTAGAAGTGCATCAGGGACTGACACAAGAGTAAAATTCTGTATCAGCAGAGGGGAAGGAGAGCAGCATATCCAATTAAGAGAAGAGGCTGAGAGGGGAGACAATGACTTCAATTACCTAATTTCACAGCAGCAAGGATTTCAGGCTCCAGAATCCAACCAGGTACAAGTGAAATCACTAGATGGTTGGATTAGCAGAACTCCACTGAGATACATATCCTGCAAGCAAAAATAAGCAGGGGATTCATGGGTTAGAATATCAATTTACAGTGTAGGAGGAAGTCAAAGTTTAAGTTAGTTTGACCTCTAGTGTGCAGTCTATTTCAGACTAAATTTTATTATAGAAGCACATTCCATAATACATTTTTAGTGAGAAATAGAATCTAATAGAGCTGATGGCACCTCCTAGACTCAGCATAACTAAGAGCAATCTGAGTGAGAAGGTAAATGTGTGAAAATCTGAAAGGAAAATATGGTAGATCTGCAAGAAGACATAGCCCCGGACGCCACTGCGGCTGCGTGGATTAGACCCGCCATGGTTGAAGAGTCCAATAACTCACTGCATTGGGCACAGGAGACAAAGTAAATGCTGTTCAACAAAAACTCAAATGAGAACAGAAATAGGTTAACTGTATTAACTGAAATTAGGAAAAATACAAGAGAAAGACATGGCTTTAGAAATCAATTCTTTGGATTAAAGGGATTAATATTGAACTACTTTATCTTTCTCTAAGGAGCAGAAGGGAAAGTTTAGAACCATGGCGCATGTCTGCTTTAAAAAAAAATCATTCCATTCTGTGGTTTATTTTTCAAAATTACATCTGAGTTCTAAAGAGAAATCTTATAATCATTCTGCAAAGAATAAGATATAAAAGTATGAAAAGAAAAAGATAAAATGATTTCCTCACAGTGAGGCGCTGAGTCAGCATGGGTCCAAGCTTTAAAATTTAGAGCTCTTGGCACCAATGCTGGGCAAACGCTTTCCAACTCTAATATCCTATAAAAATGGAGAGAATAATTACCAATAAAGGCCAATTGCCTTTCACACAATAAGCACTTTACTCATGTTGAATTGATTGTACACAGAGAATTATTTTTATGTTCTCTCTTTTTGTCTTTCTTTCTCTCTTGAATTATTTTATTAATTGCTTTATCCTTCTGGGTAACATCTGTGCACTATATAAATTTGAAAGCTTTCCTATTTTTATTCCCATATATAACCACTTTTGTTAGTGCCCAGGCATGCACCCTCCCCCCTCCAAGAGCTGGCTAATGTACTAATAAGCACATGTGTGGAAGCAATTATATTTTCACATTATTCTACCTTTTGACTTTCTATTGAGACTTGCCGTCCAAACTTTTCTGTAGCTGTCTGTCTTATCCTTAGAAACAATGTAAAATTTCATAGCACATATCTATAAATTAAAGATATATTTAATAGTCTTCTATAGCTACACATTTAAGTTTCTGTTTTTTGTTATTTTTCGTATTGCCAGAAATACCTTCATTATATAATATCTTTGTTCGGAGACATTTATTTGAGTGAGACACTTTTCCTAAAATTGGAACTTACTGGGTGAAGCATTAGGGTGCACCTGGATTTTGATGGATGTGGTTTAAGTGCTGTCTATAAAACTACCAACTCATATTCACCACAACAAAGGATGAGAATACTAGCACCCTCATACTTTTGTCAATGAGCAAGTTATTTAACTTAAAAAATTGCAAATTTAATCCATGTCAAATGTTACCTCAATTATTTTAGTTTTCATTTTTCTTACATTGGATGAGAATCTTATTTTTTTTTAACTTTATTTTTTAAGATTGTATTTATTTTTGTGTAGAGTATTGGGATGCAGGCCAGAGGTGCCGGGCGTGAGAGGATTCACCAGACACAGAATGGGGAGCAGAATAGGCAGGTCTACTGAAATACACTGCTGAGGGGAGTAGCAGGTGAGATAGGAGAGGTCTGCTGCGCCTTGTGGGTCAGCTCCCTGGCTGGGGGTCACCGTGTTAGTGCTGAGACTTAACCCCTAGGCCACCAGGGAGGACCCTGAGAATCTTATATTTTTAAAAGCCACTTTTATTTATCTTCTTGAACAACTCAGATCAGTTTTCAAGAGTGTTGTTAACATATTTTAATTTAATTATTAATCAAGGTTTTGCACTTTTGACAACAATTAAAATACATTCATATCTTAGTGACATAAATTGTCCCATTTGCATTGAACCCCTTCTAATTTGTCTGAGCCTCTTCATTTTCTCTTCCAAAAATGGAGGGTGTGCATGGAAAGTGAAGTGACCCCAAGGTGATTTTATTCAGCCTATCACTTAGGTGTCTCTTTGGTGATCTTATTCATCTGTCCCTTTGTCATCTGTCTTCAACTGTCAAAATATCCACGAGTACAGCCTGCATATATTAACCAGTAAACACTTGAATTGAGTTCAGTGTGGGACAATGTCAGAATAAATTGAGAGTTAACCACTTTTTTCCTTTGAAAGTGATTGTTAGAGTTTTCCCCTTGTGATGAGCAAATTTTGCAAATTCTTTACATGACTTCAATTCACAGTGAAACCTAACTATCCCTCTTTCACCTTTGAAATCCTTCTCTAACCTCAAGACTGGAAAGGAGGTAAATGATCCAAATCTTCTAGGAGGGCCTGAGGTCAGTGAAGGAAGCCCATGGAGATGACGTTTACTAGAAACAGGACTTATTTCATCCTTAAATACACAAATGAAGTCTGCACTGTTGATGAAAATGTCTGTGAGACCTTGTGGTGGATGATGGATACCTCCCCCCTCATCGGCTGCAAACCTCCCAGGATTTGTACAGCTCATCACTCTAATCCTATTTCCATGACAAGGCCAGGAGAGAGGGACAGCCTCTATCTGACAACACTGGACTTTGTCACATGACTCAACAGGGCAGATCAGAGGTGGGCAAAGAACTGTGCTGGTCTCCGTTGTCAATTTTATTAACAGAAAAATGACTCATTAAAAAAGGACATCTGAAATTATAGACCTAATTTAGTTCTCTGTATTAACCAGCAATTCAATAAGGCTGAGAACAGAATTCATGTACCTGAGGCAGCTGAGTGTAACTGGTTGGGAAATCTGTTGAGTCCAAGAAAAGGCAGAAATCTACTGATTTCTCTCCCCTTCACGAAAAAAGACATTCAACCCCTTGCAAGATGGTGGCAGCATTCACAACCTTCTTGACCTCTTTCTTTAGGAACCACCTTGGTATTAATAAGTGACTTGAGTCATTCATTTCTTGATCTGAGGATTTGATTTTATCCTTCAAAGATGTTTAATTAAAATCTTCTGTTTTTATATTTTTGATACCACTGTAGGAAAATGAGATATGCTCACAAAAGTTGCCCACTCAATAATAGTTACTAAACTCTATATACTTATAGTAATATATTCATTGCATATGTTATATGTTATGTACATGACTACAATTGTTATTGGAACATTAACGCCTTTCGTGAAATTACAACTGAGTGTGGAAATAATGAGGGAAAAATTAACAAGCAGAAGTTTATTAAAAAATTCTAAATGACTATAAATGCTAAAATAAATATACTGAATATTTCAGCCTTTATACTTTTGCTTTTATGAGTGAGTAGTCTTTTTTTTTTAAAGATTTATTTATTTTTGCATACAGGCTGGGGTGCAGGCCAGAGGTATGGGTCGTGAGAGGGTGAAGTCCTATTACAGTAACACATGATTATCAGAATTAAAGGACAAGAGACAAACTGGGGAATATGTGTCAGATAGTATTGAATGGATAGAAAGATCCTACAAACCTAAGGGAAAGATAGATACCCAAATATTCTAGAACACAAAAGTCATGAGCAGACAGATCATGAAGTGATTTTTCAAAACCATCAAACAGGAAGAAATGTTAAAGATCACTAATAATACAGAAATGCAAACTGAAACAACAGTGAAAATAAATTTGATCATTTATCGATGTGTTAAATGAGTAAAAGTGAAAAGATTCTTAATTCCTCAGTTTGTTCAGGATGTGAGGCACAGAATGATTTCATATATTTCTGAGAAGTAAACTGAAATAAACTTTTAAAGGGTAATTTGTAACTAGATTTCCTAGTTTTTTAATATATATTTTGATGGAGTAGTTTTAAGGTATGTATCCTAAGTAAGTAATTAAAGATGCAGTCAAAGTTAAATATGTTCAATCAGCATGACTCATAAAAGGGACAATTTCAAGTGAAAATTCCTTAAGTAGGGAATTATATACATTCTGTCATATATTTACTATAAAGTTTTATTTAGTCATTGAAAATATTACAGAAAATACTGATGAGAGAATATTCACAAGAGTCAAGTAATAAAATGCAGAATATAGACTATATTATTTTGGTAAAGAAATATATAAACAATTAAAAATAGTAAACAGCAAAATGTAAATGACTATATCAGTGTTAGATTGCAGCTAATCTTTCTGTTTTAAATTATCTACTCTGAACATGTACTCCTTTTGTAACTATATTAAAGTATTGATTCTATTAAAATACAAAAGAATGAATATGTTTATTCCATTTCAACCAAGTTTATACAAGCAAGATTTAAGTGATGATTCAAATTCAGTCAGATATCAGTGCTACTAGGTAAGAACAATCAGTCTTCTGATTATTGATTTGCTGTAATCAGAGACTATTAGCAAATCTTAAAAGATGAGTTAATTATGGAATATTAACACATCTTACCAGACATGATGGAAATATTCGATGGGATTCCTGCATTAGGCAAGATTCTTCAATTGTAGCTTTGCTGAACATCCCATTGAAATGTCATCATCTTACTAAGTAATACATTGTACAGTCAATACAAATTTAATCATTTATTTATAAAATCCCCACTCATATTCACGCACATTGCAGAAACCTTGAATCATTATTCTGACAAAAATAATAATAAAAAAATTTAGACTAGCATTCATATTTAAAGTACCCGGGTGTTTTAATCTCATATGTTAGTTAACTAAATTAGTAGATTTAACTTTCGTTACTATATATTGACAGGGAATCTTTGCTTCAAGCTGTCTAGGTTTCACTTCTTGTAGTGGGGTTTGTGTCCCTGTCCATAAATGTGGTGAACTCATAAAATTTCCCTTACAAAACCTACTAATTTTAATCAGGTAAAATATTGAAATCTGACATGGCGTGGATAGCATTACATTAACAATGCATAGTGTTATTTGAAGCTTTAGAAAGCTAAGGCACATGGTTGGAATTAAAGGAGAGAGAGAAAGAACTGTAAATGTCTTAAGTATTTAGGAATATTTGAATAAATATTCCTTGTAACTCAAGGTATTAAGTTGAATAAAACGAATCAAAGCGGAGGTGGCATTTGTGATATCATTTCATTTGTTCTGGGAAAAGCCTGGCGTGCTTTTGACTTCAAATAGCACATTCCTCCTTCTAGAGAGTTTATGGCTGACCTCCAGCCTAGAATGAGCTTGTGAAAGACCCTCCTGAGGAAAGTCAGAGAGGTACCTTAATAGATAACGTGTAGCAAGTGCTCCACAGCCGGAGTCAGCGGGGTTTCAAAGCAACCTCAGTTTGGTCATCACACGTTTCCATGGTTTCCACACTTATCACGCTCTACCTTGATAATGAGCACCAATAAAATATGACCTGACTGGATTATAGCGAGAGAAGACTCTGAAGCACACTCTTTTTATAGATTCTTCTCTTATACAACACTTGACTGGCTTGGCTCAGGCTGGTTTTACTGGCGTGTGCAGTGTGAAGTCATTGTCTCTCAGAATTTCAGGAGGTTCTATGCTGCAGTGAGATCAATATTAGGTGCTGTGCCTGTGTTATTGGGAGAAAGAGGTATCTCCTAGGAACTGGAGTGAGAAAGGAAATGATGGAGAGAGGTATTAACAGGAAAGTGCCCAGGGCTGCCACTGTTTCGAAAATTCCTGAAACGAGCAAAAATCTGCATCTCTAATGGATAAGTAACAGATGGAGCTGTTAGGTGATGGCTAAAAAGAATCGAGTGTAATGAAAGTGACCCTCAGGAGCTGTGCGGAGTAGACACTGCACGGAGCGTGCAGCTCGTTAGGGCTGGGTGAGGTGACAGGCAGATGGGAGCAGTTTTCCATGGTGTGATGGTTTAAAGGTCACTTAGTCACGCTGAAGCCTTTTTGTGGAGGACTGAAAATATAGTCATGTTTTCTGTGTCATGTGAGTGGCCTTTGCACTGATAGGATTTCCTTGTGTGTATTTCCTTTTGTACGAAATATGCTCCATGGAAGATCGAATCCCAGACTCTCCGCCTCTGCAGCTCTTTCTCCCGCACCTGGCTGGACAGGAGGCTGCCTCTCAGCATCCCTTATTGGGTGGAAGGTTTTGCTACAGGGAAGGTTTTGCTACAGGGTTTCGTGGCACCTGTTTTGGAGGATAAAACCGGCATGAAGGGTCTTGTACTTCAAACATTTAACAGAACAGCGTAGGTGAGCCCAGCACCCCGCTCCTGCCTGGGCGGTGCATCTTGCTGCCTGGGCTGAGGCTTTCGCTGCTGCTGCTGCTGCTGCTGCTGCCGCCGCCACCGCCTGAGTCATGCCCAGAAAACCGCTGGCAAAGTTACAGGGACCTGAATTTCCTGAGTATTGGGAAATTCCCTCCAGCGAGCACTGGTTTATTTTCATTTCTTTCCAAAGGAAAGAAGGGGAGGGTGGGGAGAGGGAGAGTTTTTTTTGTTTTTGTTTTTGTTTTTTTAAAGAGAATAGAGGTTGCACTGTGGCCATTAAAATGCTATTTTCATATCAGGTACCTTGGAAACCAAGGTTAAGAGTCCCACAATAGGACACCATCTTGTTTTATTTCTCAAATGTTCTGTCCAGGTAGAGGGCTCTAATCGTGGCCAAATTACCCAGCCCAAGATGTGCTAGTTGTTTTACCTCCTGCTATTTACCTGCTATCTTTTACCACAGGTTCCTCATCTATAAAATGGAAACAATAGTGATTCCTATAACATGGCACAGTGCCAGCAGGAAAGTGGCATTAGGCAGGTTCTCGATGATGAGCAGACGGGTGTAAACCAAGGAGTCGTGGAGCCCCGGTGGCTTATTATGGCCTTTTTTTATTTAGACTCTTAAACTCTGGCATATACAAGGTGGCAGGGCCGGGGGGCCAGGAGGCCCCCCCCCCCCCCCCCCCCCCCCCCCCCCCCCCCCCCCCCCCCCCCCCCCCCCCCCCCCCCCCCCCCCCCCCCCCCAATCTTCAGCTTCTCTGGGGCCCTTCCTGCAGCGTGCTCTGCTGCTGCCCTCTGTGCTGCTGCTTCTTCCCTCTCCTCTCTCCTGCGCTTGCGCACTCTAACAGCTACTCCATAGCCACTCTAAAGGGTACTCTAAGCCACGGCTCCCAGGCTTTGCTACTCCAAGCCAGCAGCACCTAGGTCTTCAGTGGCACAGCACCTACGTCTGTAGAGGACCATCCCCAAGGGGAAGGCAGAAAAGCCTGAGAGCTCTCCCATCTACCCCACACATGGTCATTGTAAAGCTTGAATGGGACAGTGTATCTGGTGATGTAGCACATTATAAAAGTCCATAGATGTCACTTGTCAGATTATGATTTCAGGGGAACAAAATGTGTTTTCTAATTACCATACATTTTATAGCTGTTCTCTATATAGACTGCTTTGACACAAAAATAAACAAACAAAAAAGCCTTTAGGAAGTGCTTTTATTTCCACCGGCTACTAAAATGTCTATTTCTGTTGGAAACACTTTTGCTTTCAGTTCAATAGACATGCTGAGAAATGGGACAGACTCTGAGGCAGAGAAGGCTGCGGGTTTCATGTCATCAGGCACAAAACATTCAGTACCAGACAGCTGATTCCCCAGGTGAGCTCAGATGTACCCTCGGCACTGCCTGGGTCAAATGGCAGCCACAGTCAAGCCAGCTACACAGTCAAGAAATGATCTGTGGGCTCACCGGTCAATTTCATTAATTCTTTATCAATTATGTATTGAGCATTTATTGAGTTCTATCTGTGCAGTGTTGTAGCTTAGCTGCTTTGGAACTATATAAAAATGTAGATGACAGGGGCTGGCGACCCCTAGGAACATATGTATAATAAAAAAGTGTTACACGAGGGCCTCCCTGGTGGTGCAACAGGTTAAATCTCAGCACTATGAAGCTATCCAGAGCCATTGCAGCATGAGTTTGATACCCACCCAGGGAGATTCCCACATGGCGCAGAAGACTCTCTTGCCTCACTTGCTGCTGCCCTCAACAGTGTATTTCAGTTGATCTGCCTGTTCTGCTCCCCACTCTGTCTCTGGTGAATCCTCTCACCACCCCACACCTCTGGCCTACACCCCAGCTTGTATGCATAAATAAAATAATCTTTTTAAAAAAATGTTACATGTAAAAGTCACCACAATAAATGTAGGTGTGGAAACTACTATCTGAATTGTGTAAAATACAGGAGCTCAGAACAGTCACTGTTTTCCAGAAAAATGTTTGGATTTTCTCTGGATAATTACGCATTAAAGGGAAAGGCACTCAGGAAGAGCCTATGGCATAAACAAAGATATGAAGATGCTGAAATTTATTACTGTAATAATAAAAGACAGCTAGTTGGTGTTTTCTACTATGTACTGGGTGATAAACATACATTTGTATGTATATTGATGATATAAAAAGAACATAGTACAGATATATGCTAGGTGAGATTGTGTATGTAGATGTCTAAATATATCAGATCAAGTACAGATGCTAGAGAATGGGTTTTAAGTTAGGCAAGGGATTAAGTTGCAAAGGTGAACTGGGATAAAATTAAGATTTCTATCCCTTCATGTCAGACCTACCTAACAGGAATAGGGGTTTCTATCTGGGGTGATTTTATGACTGTGGTATCTGACTATAGGTGACTAAGCAAACGTGGGTCTGATGTGCAGCTTCTGGAATTCAGCATCTCACAACAGTACTGTGAAATGGGTAATAAAGGTATTGCATGTACCTACCAAAGGTACTGGGAATGAGATACAAAAAGCATAAAGCGATTAAGCCAAGGGCATTTAAGAGTGCATTTCAGAGCTGGAACTTGTATCCAAATCTTGCTTGGCTGACTTCCAATGCACTTCTCTTCTCAAATCTAATTTGTTACTCTGTGGCTCTGATACATCTCATGTTGATTTTAGAGCAAAAGGCAAAACCTTTATGTCCAGAGAGGACTGTAATAGGTTATAATGTGTAGCAGCAAGTCCAGTGTGCTTGAGTTACTTGAACCCCATGTAAATTGTAGACATGCTGGTGGCTGTGTGTGCACTAATATTTATTTGCGCATAGTTACAGGGATGGTGCCAAATGACTTGGGAAAGTCTAAGAATCTGAGCATTTAGAGCATATAGGTCATAGAATTTCAAAAGTGGGAGTCAGTTGTGAGATCACCTAGTATTTTAGTTTTAATAAAAAGGACAGTAAGGCTCGGAGAAAACAGGTGAATTTCCAAGGTCTTGTGGAGATTGAGTGGGGGAGGGCTAGGCCTTTTTACTCTTAATCCACTTGTATTAGTAAGAGTTGTCAATAGAATGAGAGAGAGAGAGAATTTATAATGAGTAATTGGCTCCCCTAATTAGAGAGGCTAGAGTTTCCATGATCTGTCATTTCTCAAGGGAAAAATAATAAGAGCAAATTCTGCCTTCCTCTGCCTTTTGTTTTATTCAAGGCCCTCAAAGAATTAGATGATCCTCACATACACTGGCTAGGGCAATCTACTTGACCAAGTCTGCTGTTTCAAATGCTTTTCTTATGCATAAGACCCTTACTGGCACAGTCAGACGAGTGTTTAATCTGGGAACTCTGTGGTCAGTAAAATCAACCATCACACCACATTTGATGGGAAATAGAGACCTGAGCATTTAGTCTTTTTAGAAAAGGCATTTAAAGCAGTAACAGATGAAATGAGTAAAAAGAGGATGTGTTAAGAACAGAAAAGGATGGACTGAATAGGACTTGTGGGTTCAGAAGGGATTTGGCTCTATGAACAAATCCTGGAATCTTTGCCAGAGCTGGAATACAAATGTGAGATTATTAAGCATCCTGACTCTCCTTTGAAATGCTGCCTTCAATTTGACCATGTTGAATATTGCCATGCTGCTCTTCCAGTGAGAAGATAGAAAAAGATAAGTGGTCATGAATACCTCTGAATTTCTAACCCAGAGTGACTGAGAAATCACCCAAACGTAATGTATTTAAATGGAAGTGGTTGGATTAAGACTTTTTACAGAAGACAAAGTTCAGTCATACATTAAAATTTGGCTTTAAAAAATATAATTATGGTTCAGAAATACTTGTGAAACACATGGTAAAAGTTTGCATTTTTTACTTTAGGCATATGATTTCGGGTGCAAAAAAAAAAAAATCTCAGGACAAAACTCAACTGCTTAAACTTCTGATCTATTTAAAAAGAGAAGTTTGAAGATTTTTAGTCTATGCCTAGAGAAAAATTAAGTGATTTGCTCAAGGTCACAAAAATGACAAAGGTTAGAGCAAAGACATGACCCATTCACTCTTCATTTTAGGAAGTTAAGCAGAGGAATGGCAGGTGTTCCTGGGTGTCTGAGGTGGAATTCCTTTCTACCATCTTCTGTGTTGAGGTACCTTGGGGGAAGGTAGTCTTGCTTCTGCACAGGGGAGCTAAAACCCCTCTTGGTCATGCAAATGCTTGTCGGGGAGACATTCGATGTGTTGGGGGGAAAACAGACCAAGCCGTCCTGTGATGAAGCCTGTCCTCCCTGAGCCCTGCAGAGAAGATGCCAATGTTTGCAGAGGAATCCTGGGGACTTCAGGGAAATGAGAGGTGGAAGACTGAACTGTCATATTTGAAGTGATGACTTGTGTCTGAGTGACTTAAAAGTCTGGCAAGAATGACCACCAAGCTCCCTCAGGAAAAATTCATGAGAAGGGACAAGGAGACATTCACTGAGGACTGTGGCGCAACAATAGCTTGGAGTGTAGACAGGAAAGACAGATTTGCACCTTGTAGATCCAGATCTGACAGTAGAGCCTGGGGCCAGCACGACTAGTGCATCGAACACAGCAGTTTTCTCTCCAGCCCGCCACCTGTCCTGTATAAAATGATCTCTTTAGATTGAGTAAGCTCATATTCCCGGACAAGCTGCGAAGAGGTTAACCTGAACAAAATGATGTTGGATATTTTTCTAATAACAATTGCAGGGACTCAATTGAGAGGGACCATGAAATAAAAAGCACTGAGATCTTACTGAAACCACAAGTTGCAGAAAGGGCCCATCCTGCCACACAGCTCCATTAATCTATAGATATTTCCTGGTCTGAGATCTCCTAATTTAATATTTTAAAGAGCTCATAGACTTTAAATGAGTTTCTGGGCGCTATGCTGAAATAGGGCGGCATGGCGATGCTTGAAAAACTGATGGAAGAAATTTTGTGACTCTCCAGGGAGCAGTGTCTACAGAGGAACCCAGCTAACTCCTTTTCCATAGTTTGCAGCATACTTTAGAGGAGACTGTCCTCATGCAAAACAGCAGAAAGCCCCACTTGGTAACATGAGCAATGGACGCGGGAAATGGGTCTCCAAGTGTTCCCTGAACTTCACAGAGGACACCCCTTTGGGGAGGTCCAGTCTGAATGCTCAGAGAAAGCTGTGTGTGAGTAATATCTGAAAATTTAGCGCTGGCTAGAGAAGTGGATACAAGATAAAGTCACAAAGGAGATATAATAAAAGTCTAGTTATTTTGACCAATGTGGTATAACTACATATGCCTTTGCCTTTTAGGCTTTAAAATGTAGATTCCATGAACATGATTTAGGGTGTAGCTGATCTCTCTGTTGGCTAGTTTGTGGGGCCAGGTAATGGACATCTACTCTGAACTCACTCACTAACTCGACAGTTGGCTTTCCCAATCTCGGAGGCCAAAGCTATGTGTACACTAGCCTCCGCTCCTTCCAGGTAGATGAACATGTTTCTCTCCTTCCATCCAGAGCCTCTGCCAGACATTTCTTAGAGGAGCTGCATAAGTCAGATAATTAAAGAGGCTTCTGATAGCTTTGCTCTGTAATTCTTTACTTACATAATTACATTTTTTTGTGACCATATTTGTCCACAGCTTAGAACCACTCAACAGGTTAAATAAATGTGTGGAAGTGAATGAACTCCCACGCATGGAAACAGACTTGAAATATGGAATTTATAATGTGTGTGGCTGGACAAAAACATTCTGCAAACCAACTAAGGTTTTGAGCTTCTCATTGAATAGACCCTTTTCACTCACACTGTCCTTCCTCAAGCCAATGGCTATTAGCAGTATTTCTGGCACATGCCTCTTAGCACAAATTCCTTATTGATCTTTCCCCTGGGGGTATTGCAGGCAGCTTTATGTTTCTGATGTGCAGACCAGAAAACTCATCAAACTCCAGCCACAGTTCTTCTGTTCTCTCAATGGCCTGCCTGATGTCATTTAGTTTAACCCATGCATTCATATCTAGAAGATTTATGGGCATGCTATAGGTCTTCGGAGCGCTCAATGACTGGTTCCCCTAAGTAGGTGCAGGATTTGGAAACAAAAGCAAGCCCTAGGGCCCCATTTTGCAACTGTGATATCCTTCTCCCATACACTGGCTATGTCTCGAGTCAAGCTTGGACTTCTGAAGGTCTGTCTCACCCCAGTCAACCTCAGGACTGTATCCTTGGCTGATGTAGCTGAGAAATGCAACACTAGTCCCATAGAGATTGCCCAGTGCCCTCATACTACGCCATTCAAATAGAAAAATGAAACCCAACTGTTCTTCCTGGGAGCTGGGTGCATGCAGCTGTGAGACACCCCCAGGCATATTCACTGAAGGACAAGGTGCTCATCCTGCAAAGCACAATCTGGCCTTAGGCTCCATCGCACGGATGCACACACCCTAACCAGAGAGAGGTGTAGCACCCACACAGCATGGTTCCGTTCCTTGGAACTGTGCCTGGCCCTCCATCTCAAGTAAATGTGGGATAATATATTCTACTCCTCATAGGCAAAGCAGATCATGGGAAGTATTTTATGAAAAGTACCTGGGAGTTTTGCCAAGCTCACTTTCAGTTCATTATACCATCTATTATTAATACATTATCACATAATGATCTCTCTCGGCTTTCTTTACCCCATGCATGAGTGGTGGTTATCCCCATTTTGTGTGGGCAGAATGTGTGACCGAATCATGTTCAATAGCAAATTTTAAATTGTGATTATCTAAATACTGGCAGAAAGATTCTTTCTGATGAACACAGATCTCCTGAATAATTCTTAAGTTACTTTGTTACTACACTTGCCTTCCAGAAGTTTGAAAAAAGAAAAGGAAGATTAGCATAATAGACTTAAATCTGAGCAACTGGGAAGAGATACAAGGCAAAGTGAAATGGAAAAGTATTTTGGGACAAAGACACTAGGTCATTTTAGAGTTCATAATAAACTGAGAGGAGAATATAGAGAATAACATAGTATCCAGACTTTTTAATTATCAGAGAAAAAATTGAGGCACAATTTCACAATTGGAGATTTTAAAAAGCAAAGCAGCTCCAAGAGAGTGAGATTCTATAAATATTCTAATGATACCATCTTAGAAGACCTTGACAGGAACACTTTTTAAATTACTAGTGCAGCAGACGCTTCAATGGTAATGGCAATGGCAATGATTAGAAGATTCTGGCCAGGTTAAGGAGGGCCCAAAGCATAAAGAAGAGTGAATTTTGACCAATCCATAAGGGGCAGTGTTTTCCAAGATGACTTAAGTGTGGCCCTTTTCCACTCGTCTTCATAACTCCAGCACCTGCTGTAATGCTGGGGTCACCATATTTCTTTTACCGATCCCACAATTGGGAAACATTGAATTCCCAAGTTCTTGGAAGTTGTTGATGTGATCCTAGCACCAATATTGATAGCATGTGAGATAAAACAAGAACAATGATAGAGGTCTGGAAAGAGCAAAAATATTGTGGTGGGGACAGCTAGTTGCCTACCTCAATAACTAGTTTCTTTTTCTTCTTTAGTAACTGAACTCTGATTTCATTTGGGGGCAGGGAAAAGCATGTGTTTCTGAATGTCTACCACAGCTTACTGTGGTCACATGACTATTCTGGTCAATGAAACTTAAGAGCAGGTGTTCATGTGACTTCTGGATGGACTGAGATGAGTGACCCTTTTGTCTCTTTGTTGTTACTACTGGCATCCCATAATAAAACCATATGCTGAGAATAGTAAAGGATCAACTTAGAGAAGCTTGTGTTAGTGTATCTGATATACAGTTGAACCTAAATCCTCACTAATAAAAATTTCAGAAAGTATAGATGAATTTCAAGGACTAGATATATGAGTGCTAAATACCAGGAAAAACCCTTAAGGCGGCCTTCCCTGGTGGTGCAACGGGTTAAATCATCGCAGCACTATGAAGCTATCTGCAGCTACTGCACCATTAGTTTAATCCCCAGTCAGGGAGCTGACCCACATGGCGCAGCAGAAACTCTCCTGCCTCACACGCTGCTCCCTTCAGCAGTTCACTTCATTAGATTTGCCTGTTCTGCCCCCCACTCTGTCTCTGGTGAATTCTCTCATCACCCCACATCTCCGGCCTCAACTCCAAGTTTTTGTATGCATAAATAAATAAATCTTCATTAAAAAAAACCTTAAAAAAGAATTCTAAGTTGGGACTCCTTGGTGGTACAGGTGTTAAAGTCTCAGAGCTGTCAAGCTATCACCAGTCACTGTGGCCTGAATTGGATCTATGGCCAGGGAGCTGACCCATATGGTGCATACATGACCTCTCCTGTGTCACCCGCCCCTCCCCTCAGCAGTGTATTTCAGTCAATCCGCCTGTTCTCCCTCTCTGTCTCTGGTGAATCCTCTCACCATCCCTTGCCTCTGGCCTATACCCCAGTTCTTGTATGCATAAATAATTAAAATACATATTTTTAAAAAGAGAATTCTAAGTTACCCTGATAGTGTTTAGGGATGGAAATAAGATTTGTTGAAGACAAACACATTCAGTAAGAATAGCAATTACCAGTTGCCTTCATTTGTTAGCACCTTGTTAGACTCTGAGTTATTAATCAGCATTTTTATTTTGAAAACTTGCTTCTTGGCAGTGCTGTTTTACATACTTTGCATTTATTATCTTTTCAGTCATCATGACACATGACACATCACAACACAAGTAGTATTAAGATCCCCATTTTGCAAATGAGGAAAGCGATGCACAAAGGCTTAAATAACACTGGTCAACACTGACATTGTTACTGACTTTAAAAGGCCCTAATCTGTAGTATCTTGATGTGCTGAACATGAATGTAACACTAAAAATTTTTTTATTAGCTCTCGTTTTGGAGATATTTCATATAATTCATTTTATATGTTTCACCGTGTAAATTTATCCAGTAGGACGGCAACAACATCCTAAATCAGCCTAGAATGATGTAATATTGCATCGCATTGCATAATACCATCATGCACACATCATCCAGAGTTGATTGCATCATTTTCTTTTTTTTTTTTTTAAAGATTTATTTATTTATACATACAAGCTGGGGTACAGTCCAGAGGCGTGGGACGGCGAGAGGGTTCACCAGAGACAGAGTGAGGAGCAGAACAGGCAGATCAGAAATACACTGCTGAGGGGAGCAGCGGGCGAGGCAGGAGAGGTCTGCCGCACCATGTGGGATTCTCCCCGGCCGGGCGTCGAACTCACATCGCGCGCTGCTGATAGCGCCACAGCACAGCGCTCAAAAGCTGCACCACCAGGGAGGCCCTGATTGCATCATTTTCTGATGCAAAGTAATACTACTGCCAGGCAGCTGCTGAAGTAAGATGACATCAGCAGTGCACTAGAGAAAGCCCTGTCAGAAAGGTTGAGCATTGAAAATATTTCAGACTTTGTGTGAGACAGGTTAAGCTACTGTTCCATAGAACTGTTATTATTTTATCCATTTAGGCACAATGCAGAACAGTAATGTCTCGAGAGTGCGTTAATCACGTGGACAATTTCTGCTCTATTTGTGGGGAAGTGACATTTGCCAACCAGAAGAAAAGTATCACTTCTCAAGTGAAGAAGGCTTATCATCTTCCCTGCGGATGCAAGGCTGGTGACCAAGACAAGCCTTGGGCCCCGCATATATGCTGTGCTCCATGTACAACACAGCTTTCACAGTGGTTCAATGGCAAAGACCATCAATGCCGTTTGCAGTCCCCATGGTGTGGAGAGCCAAGCAACCATAGAAAAGACTGTTCCTCCTGCTTGGTTCCTCCTCTTTCCAGCAGAATAATGAAGCAAAAGAGTCAAGAATAGTCTACCCAAACATTCCATCTGCATTGAGACCAGTTCCACATGGTGAGGGACTTCTTATTCCAGAACCTCCAGCAGAATATTCTCTTCATTCATCTGATGAGGACAAGGGTGAGCCGACCTGTTCTTCTCCTGTTCCATCAGCATGCAGTGATCCAGATTTTCACTGTGGTGCATCGTCAACCCCACACGGATTAACATAGGAAGTGACTGGTTCATGATTTGGACTTATCCAAGTATAAGGCAGAATTACTAGGATCAAGACTCCAATGATGGAATCTTCTAGAAGATGTCACAATTACTTCATAGCGAAAGCGCCACCAGCAGTTTCCTTTCTTCAGAAAGGAAAGTACTCTGGTATTCTGTTCCAGTATTGAGGGCCTCATGAATGCCTTAGAAATCACTCACGACCCACAAGAATGGAGATTATTTCTAGACTCTTTGAAACTGAATCTTAAGGCTGTGCTTTTGCACAATGGAAACCGTCTCCCATCTATTCCAGTAGCGCATGCTGTCCACATGAAAGAGACATTCGATAACTTAAAGAAGCTACTGAATTCCATTGAGTATAACAAGTACAGCTGGCACATCTGTGGTGATTTGAAGCTAGTTGCCATTTTAATGGGACTGCAGCAGGGACATAAAAAATACATGTGTTTCTTATGTGAGTGAGATAGCCAAGCAAGTGAATTGCATTACTTGCGGAAGGAATGGACTCGCAACCAAAATGTAGCAGTTGGAGAGAAGAATATCCAGCACCCAGCTCTTGTCGAGGCTCACAAAATCATGCTACCACCCCTTCACATCAAACTAGGTTTGATGAAGAATTTTGTGAAAGTCATATGCCGGACCTCACCAGCTTTCTGATACCTGCATGAAAAATTTTCTCGACTCAGCAAAGCAAAGATTAAAGGGGGAGCTTTTGTGGGTCCTCAGATTCGAGAGCTCTTCAAAGATGACTGGTTCAACAGCTTGCTGCAGGGTGATGTGAAACAAGCATAGAATACTTTTTGCCTATTGTCTACAAACTTTCCTGGGAATGTTAGGGCAGAAAACTACAAGGAACTAGTAGAAGACATGCTGATGCAGAATCTTGCCTGCAATATGTCTTTAAAGATCCACTTCCTTCATTCCCACCTGGATTTCTTCCCTGAAAACTGTGGTATGGTTACTGATGAACATGGTGAATGTTTTCATCAAGATATCGGAACAAATCCAAAACAAATCCATATCCAAAAGATATGGAACAAAGATACCAGGGAAAATGGTCCACTACAATGCTGGCTGACTACTGCTGGACACTCCCCAGAGATGCTCCTGAATAGCTGTACAAGAGACAAGCAAAGAAATCTAAGAAGTAGTCTATGACTTGATTTTTTACAGGTATTAACCGTAGGCCTATTACAATTGGCATGCATTTCGTGATGTAAACATCCATTTATTGCAGATCACAAAATAAAAAACTAGAGCCAAAATTAGAATTTGACTGTCATATTCGTGTTGAGCACATACAAATTGATAGGAAATGACTAATTTTATTTCAGTAACTTGACTTTTGTAAAAATTTGTTGACCAGTGTAACTAACCCAATGGAACAGTTGAGAAGTGGCAGAGACAAGATATAAGCTCCAATAAACTGAGTTCAGAAGTCACTATCTCAGCCAGTATGCTGCACTGTCTTTCAGGGGAAAGACATTAACAAAACGTATGTTTTTATTTTTAGTGCCATTGTATACAATCTCGTAAAACCAGGATAGAGAAATGTTTAATGAACATTTAAATCAATTCAAGATGCTCAAACAATGTCAGCCTGGAAGGAAGTATCCTGGTACATGTCAAGGTATCTTAATCCTTTCTTATTTAAGAATTTTATTAATGACTGCAGATATAGATGAATTTTGTCAAATGTGCAAGAACCAGGATAAGTTTAGCCTGGAAAAGGAAGATTCATGGGAACATGAGAGATTTCATCACTTGTTCTAGAATTTCACCAGCCTCCAACATCATCAATCTAATGTCCCTCAGGGATGGTGGGAATGCAACATGATATAAGAACTATGGAGATTTTGGTATTTTGCTCCATTGTAGCATTTGACTGTATTTTGAGAAATTATTTGTGCATTTACTATTTGATTCAAGAATTCCACTTTTGCAATATCACTGCAAAAGTACGCTAGTGAAAATGAAACTAACAACAAAATAAATAAAAGAGCATGAATTCACAAAAGTTTCCATTGTACATTGATTATATTTAAGCTTGTTTCTTTTACAAGTAAAATGTTAAGGGAAAAATAAATGTGAGAGGGACAGGAGCACATATAGCTTAAAGGAAACAAGTGGTTTATTAATCAATTGTAATGGTAGTCCCTTATTTATATCCTGATTCAAACAAGCAAACTGAGATAAAGAAACAGAGACAGAATCATAGATAGAGGATGTTGGAGAGGTGTGAACTTAAGATATTTAGGAATTACTATTAATTTGGGTAGGAATAATAATATTTGGTGTTTAAAAGTCAGTGCTTATATTTTAAAGAAATTGAATCATTCGTGATGGAATTTGCTTCAAAACAAGTCCAGAGAGGAGGGAAAATATGTGAGGATGAAGATGAGATACGGTTGATCACAAGTTGATGGATTTACAGCTGGTGTTGACTACAGGAGCATGCAGTATTTTATTACAGCAAATCTTGTGGATGTTTGAAATTTTCCATAACAAACATTTCTTAAATTTAAAATATTTTAGTTTGCTTAAAAAAAATCCTCTTGAGATGTACAGACACAGATCTTTAAAAAAGGAAATCAAGAAATAAAAACAAATGAAATACTTAGGGAAAAGCTAATTGAATTTGAGCACAGGTCTTACATTTTTGATTTTCAGCAGAGCTGAAGATCAAATCTGGGCCTCCAGAAACTTGCTGCAGAGCTATTTTTATTTTATGGCTGACTTTCAGTGGAAGGACATAGATGTCAAAGGGAGTTCACTGTTTTCTGGGTCACTAGAGGAGAACCAATCAACCAAAGTCAAACAAAGGAACATGTTAGCTCAAAATAGCCTAAAATTGAGACTATTAAGCAGTATAATAGGCTTCCCCCCTATCTCCCATGGTTTTGGACAGTCCAGGTCTGGATGACTACACAGATAGAAGCTTGATGGATATTAAAAATGTAATTTCTGTATCAACTCGAAGACTGGACTAGGGAGTCTTGAAGGTCCCTTCCTACTCAATGATGCCATAATTCTATTATGAGGTGATATATCTTGTTTAAACACATAACTTATAACTCTTGCTGGAGCACTTGTATGCACCATGAATGGCATTACTACCTGACTTGAAAGAAAAGTACTTGTATTTCTGATACCAACTGGTAACTTACAGATTCAAATTATTAATGCTAAGTAATTAGTTTCAGTAGTTTGGGTTTTATTTACTTTTTTAAAAAAATTGAGGAAACACTGGTTTACAATACTGTATATGATTTAGG
Source organism: Scalopus aquaticus (assembly GCA_004024925.1). Classification (NCBI taxonomy): domain Eukaryota; kingdom Metazoa; phylum Chordata; class Mammalia; order Eulipotyphla; family Talpidae; genus Scalopus; species Scalopus aquaticus. Next base: position 46,310 of record PVIJ01012826.1, read on the forward strand.
TGAATAGGCTTACACTTCCTCAGATGCATGTTGGGCTTTAATAGCTATATTGAATTCAAAGAAAGTGTAGGAGGCTTGTGTTACAGAAGGGGTGAGTATGTGGTGATGGTCCAGAAATGGGCGCCATGTTCCTTTCCCCTACTTCCATGCCATAACATCTCATGCCTTGGATTATAATTCCCAGAATGCCATGAACTGGACTTCCTGAATGGGAAAGAGGAAAGAGTGAGGCAGAGATATATATCATGGGAGAACAAAGAGAAAGGGGAAATATGTGGAGAGTCAGCTCCTGGACGTTAGCACACTGGCAGGCAGGCTCTTCAAGGATTATGGCAGATGTCATCTTGACTTTGTGGTGACTCATCCAGCTTCAATGGTACACGGTGCATTTTGGATCTTTCCTTCTTTACCAGCCACCTGAGCCCTGCCCAACCTCTTACTTGTTTTCCCCAACTAAGAAGTGTCTTGACCTTCCCCTGATGACTTTCAAGCTCTGTGCCCAGCCTATTGGCTAAGCATTTGTCTGCTAAAGGATGGGTGATTTCAGAGTTTGATTAGGAGTTTCTCCCCTATTTTACTTCTCTCTCTTGCTATCTATTACTTTTGAACTTCTTACCAATTTAAGAACACATTAGAGTGATTACTTTCCTCTATGCACATGGATGGCTGGACCCTATGAATGGACAAAATGGGTTTTTCCCCTTAACAGTTTGGAGTCCCTAGGTACCTCTTGGTTTCAGCCAACATCACTTGGACACCGACTATAGAGAATAAAGGAGGTCAGGCCCTGTATCAGGTTGGGTCCCTCCAGCTTCTCCAGCCCCTCTCCAGTGAGCAGCCCTTTATCCCCTGCCCTTGAGCTGCCTTTCCTTCATGGAAACCTGCTCCTAGACCAGATTCTGACACTTGCCTTATAGAGCTAAGTATGAGCTCAGTGTCCTCATTCCCAGTCATTTTCCTCTAAGCTTTAGTCTAACTGTAACAGGGTGGTCCCCAGGAGAAGGGGTGTGTCCCAGATTCCCTGTCCCATCCAACATAGGGTGGAGCTGAGCAAGATATGAGAAGCTTGAGACACACAGAAGAGAGGACACACACAGAGGAGACACACAGACAGAAGACAGGAGGAGATGGAAGAAGGATGGAAAGCCAGCAGAGGCCCAAGGAGCAGAGAGACTTGTAAAGAAGCTGCACTGGCCTGGACTGGTTGAAATAGACGTGGGTGAGAGACGTGTGGGGAGGTTAACGATGGCTGTGTTGATTTTGGTTTTGATTTTGTTCTGTTCCTCTCAGAATTGTCTGACTGTATCTGACCCTTTTGGATGGGTCCCCGCCGAAAGGTATTTTGCTTCCTCCCAGAATTTTCTGGCTGTTTCTGACCCTTATGTGTGGGTCCCTGCCATAAGCTGTTCTAGACTTGTGGCAGGCTTTCGAGACTTGCTTTGGGCCAATCCCGTTTGGGTGGACTTGTACCCACGAGGAGTTGGATAACATGGGGTGCTTGACTTAGAAAATATATTCTTTTTCTTCTCTGTCTTTTCTAATTGTATTAAAGTCTGGTTTCCACAAAAGGTCCTG
>PVIJ01012827.1:0-47880 GCA_004024925.1 Scalopus aquaticus
GAGAAAAATATCGAATGGTTTCACTTATAACAGGACTATAGGGAGGCCGGGTGGGAGAGAGACAATCAGTGGGGGGGAAGGGGGGGAGGAAGGAGCCGGAGGGAGGGAAGGGAAAGGGCACAAAATGGAATAGAAAAGAACACAAGGGACCATGGAGATGGATCACGGGTGAATTGGTGGTGGGCTACCCTAGGGGAATGCAAAATGTAAAAGACATAAATAACAATAAAAATATATATTTAAAAAAAATATCACTTAATAGGTTCCCCTTCTTGGTCATTCATGGTGTGGTTTCTTAACCTACATACCCTCAGAATTGTAGGGGTCTGTCCTGTGCTTTGTGGGATGTTTAGCAGCATTCCTGGCTTCTACCCACTAGATGCCAGTAGCACGAACCTCTATCGGTGACAATCCAAAATGTATCCAGACATTATCAAATATTTTCTAGAAAACAAAAATCAACCCCAGTTGAGTACCACTGGCCTAGACTTTCTGTGATTAAGCTTATATCTCAAACTGTGGCTTCCCCTTGTGAAAAGGGAAAGGTAATACCAAAAACAGCAGTCATTGCTAAGCTTTAAGTTTCTAACTGGACTTTTAAAAGTCAATGTGGAAACAAAGGTCTTGTAAGTCAGTCTTTTAAAGAGAAAAAATGTTATTCTCAGAACTGTAGAGACTGAGCTTTTAAATTTTACTAGCCAAACTTAGAAGACTCCCATAAAATCATAGAATACAGGGAATGCAAGTTGTAGCATATGGGAACTTCACACCCCATAGGAAAAGAAAAGTCTTCTTAGACTGGAGAAGGAAAGGATGAGGACAGAGGGCAGGAAATGATTGAAACCATGTTGGCTTTCAGGGAGAGAACCCCAGGTAGGTTCAGGAGAATATAAGAACATCTAAGCATCTGAGACTTGTAACCTGCTTCCACACAATAGCCTAGAAAACTGCAAGCCTCAAAGAGACATCCTTAAGCCCCTGGTGCCCTGTACAATATTTGGGGGAGCTATGGAGTAGTAAGGACTAAAATTGGAAGCCAAGGGGGTGGGACTGAGAGTAGTCTTATAAGGACTACACACTGTTACAGGATGTAGAGAAAGCAGCAGAGCATTCCTAAGCTCCCACTGGGAGAAGGGGAAGGGGAGCATAGAAATATTAAGAGAAGGATTAATGAGCCAGAAGAGGAGATACCAAAGTAAGGGAATCTCCCAACTAGAGAAGAGCCAGCCAATATATATGGTCCCTGGCAGTGAATAAATGCACAATACCGAAAAGACCAGGTCATCTGACATAATAGTAGTTATAATGATTGCTAGAAAAAAATAAATGTATATGTCTCAGCTGGATTCAGAAAAAGTTAAGTTCTGTAATATTAAAGTAAAGAGGATTACACTTATGCACCATCTGCTGTATAACTAGTCAATTTCTATTAGAGATAAAAAGTGATGAGTGGCCTTCTTAGTGTGGTCCCATTTAGATTTCAGAACCTCTAAAGTACTTGTTCTGCATTTGTTTTATACAAAGGCAAAGACGTCTTTCAGTTCCTTGTGAGTCTTCTCCACATTCATCCTGTTTCAGATGGATAAAGAAAAAGTTCTACCACATCACAATTCATATATGTTTACCTAGGCTGGTAATGTTATAGGGCAGCCCCAATATAAAATGGAGTACCTGACTGTGGGTCCAAACCCATGTGCCAAAAAAGGGACTTATAATAAGACACAACTGCAAGAACACACAATAATACTAATAAAGGGTTTATTTACAAAAGGAAGGGGAAAAAGAGTGAATAAATTGGTGAATGATTTCTACCAGTTCTGCTGAGCTGGAATCTCAATGGTGCACCAAAACCCAGCGAACAGCCAAGAGAGAGCCCCAAAGCCCACATGTCTGGTTATATATCAAAACATGGCTGCTTAACTCCACCCTCAGTTCCCAGCATCCTCCCTTTGGTGATGATGGCACTATGGGAGTCATAGTCCTCGGTGTCTTGGATCTCCCTGGTCTGAGGTGGGGGTGGGGTCCATAAAAACCTATCTGTGGAGTTTGTTCAGGCCGTCCTTTCTCCCCCAAGAGTAACTACAGATTAACTGCAGATTAAGTCTTGTCTGATCTTCTGTTCACTTGTTTGCTTTCCTAGCATATTTCCCTGTTCTTTTAAGCCTATAGCTGTATAAAAGGGAATTTACCTTAGACTGCTCAAAATGGTTTCTTAAAGATCCCAGGACTTCTGCCACAAACTTCTTATAAAGTCAAGCCATTCTTCCTCCCTAGGAAATTTCATTTTATATTATGAACAGCAATACATGCTTCAGCATGCACAGAACATACACTGGCCAGATTGCAGTAGTTCTTAGGGAGCATGTAGTTGGGCTGAACAACCTTTCTACCTGCCAGAATAACCTTTCTACCAAATAATTTCCCACAGACTCTGGAGGGTACTGATTGTAGGCACTTGACAAGATTGTTCATCCACTTATGATAAAAACCCATAATATGGGGGTAGAAGGAACATACTTTAACATAATAAAGGCCATATATGCAAACTCACCACTGACATCATGCTCTATAGTGAAAAACTGAACATTTTTCCACTAAAATCAGGTACAAGACAAGAATGTCCACTTGGATGATTACTGTTCAACATAGTATTAGAAATCCTAGCTAGAGAAATTAGGCAACAGAATGACATAAAAGGAATCCAAATTGGGCAAAAAGCAAAATTATCAATATTGACAGATGTCATGATAATATACATTAAAACCCTAAAGACTCACTAAAAATCTATTAAAAACAACAAATCAGTATAGTAAAGTGGCAGCCTACAAAATCAAAATACAAAAATTGGCTGTGTTCCTATATGTACACACACACACACACACACAAAAAAAAAAAAAAACCTAAATAAAAAGAAATAAGAAAACAATTCCATTGTATAATCCCATTAAAAATAATTTTTAAAAATGATTTAGTACCTAGGAATCAACTTAACAAAGGAGGTGAAGGGCCTGTACAGTGAAAACTATAAGACATTGTTAAAATAAATAGAAGAAAACACACAAAAAAGTAAAGATATTACGTGCTCATGCATTGGAAGAATTAACATTATTAAAATGGGCATCCTACCAAAAGCAATATACATATTCCATACAATCCCTATTATGGTTTCAATGACATTTTTCAAATAAGTAGCACAAATAATACTGAAATGAATATCAAACCACAAAAGACCCTGAATGGCCAAAACAATCCTGATTTTAAAAGAAGAGTGGTGGTATCACACACCCAGACTTTGAAATATACCACAAAACTATAGTAGTCAAAACAGTATGGTACTGGACTAAAATTAAACATATGGAACGATGGAAGCGAACAAAGATCCCCCAAATAAACCCACATTTCCCTGACTATATGGATAGCTAAGGGATGACAAAGGTGCCAAAAATGTATAATGAAGGAAAAAGGAAAGTCTCTTCAACAAATGGTGGTGGGAAAACTGTATAACAATAAGCAAAAGGTTGAAACTGGACCACTATCTCACACCATACGCAAAAGTTAACCCAAAATGGATTAAAATCTTGGGTGCAATACCTGAAACCATACAATAAATACATGAATACATTGGCAAATCATTCTCAGATATTGGATTAAGATATTTCTTTGAGACTTACTTTAATGGGAAGGAAAACAAAAGCAAAAAATAAACAAATGGATTATATTAAATTAAACAATTTCCACACAGCAAAAGAAATGATCATTAAAATGAAAACACCATACACAATAGGAGAAAATATCGATATCATACATATGACAAGGGATACGAGCCAAGATTAAAAAAAGCTCATATGACTCATAGGGAAAAAAAATAAGTAAGCAAGTACCCCAATCAAAAAAAATGGAGAGAAGAGCTAAGTAGACACTTCTCCAAAGACATATAGATGGCCAACAGAAACATGAAAAAAATTCTCATCATCACTTATCATCAGGAAAATGCAAATCAAAACCAATATCAGATATTACCTACATCAGTCAGAATGGTCCATATTGAAAAGACACAAAGAAACAAAAAAGGCAAGGCTATGGAGAAAAAGGAATCTTAGTATAGTATACCATTGATGGGAATGTAGACTCATTCAGCCCTTATGGAAAATGGTTTGGAGGGTTCACAAACATAAAAAATAGATCTACTACATGATCCACCAATCCATCTCCTAGGTACCTACCTGAAAATGCAAAAACACTAATTCAAAGGGATATAGGCACTCTCATGCTCACTACAACTCTATTTATAATAGCTACACTATGGAAACAACAAAAGTGTTCAAAGAGAGTAGAGTGTATTAAGATGTGGTATATATATGCAATGGAATTCTATTCAGCTATATAAAAAAAGATGAAATCTTGCCATTTGTGACAACATGGATAGAATTGAAAGTGATTATGCTATGGAAAATTGTGGATGTAGCCTACAAGGCTCCTTTCAAGTTAGACAAGAGCAATAGGTATACATCCCAAGGTATGACCAGGAATGCCCAAGAGGCTCGTGAATGATGTCCTTTGCCCCCAGGGACTGAACAGTGGAACACCTGGTTAATAAGATCAGAGCCATGGGTGGGAGTTGGGTGTATATCATTGGACTCACCCTCCCTAAAGCCAAAATCCAGTGTTCAGTTTGACCCACCCTTCTCTGTCAATAAAAAGGCCAGAATCTTGCTCTCGAGCAGCATCCTGCATCCTACAGCCTGCTCCATGACTCCTGTTTCTTTATCAGTGTGGTGTTGCCAATGCAACAGAAAACAGTCAGAGGGAGAAAGACAAATACTGAATGATTTCACTCATGTGTGGAATGCAAAAACAAAACAAAGAAACAGAAATAACAAACCCTTAAAATATGACTGTAGAACCTAGGCTACCAGAAGGAGAGGTAGGGAGATGAAAGCAAAAGGGAAAGGGTGCTCAATGAATTATCATAGATAATTATAGGAGCTATGGTGTTGGATGCAGTGTGGCAACATTTGCCAAGGACATCATTCACGAGCCTCTTGGGCATTCCTGGTCATACCTTGGGATGTATACCTATTGCTCTTGTCTAACTTGAAAGGAGCCTTGTAGGCTACATCCACAATTTTCCATAGCATAATCACTTTCAATTCTATCCATGTTGTCACAAATGGCAAATACATTTGTAAAGGGTAAAACTATACTTCTAAAACATATACAGCTTTGTAAATCAATACTGTCTAATAAACATTATCATACAATATTTTCAGTCTTAAGAAAGGGGAATTCTGTCAACACTGTCAAAATGGCCATCCTATCCAAAGCAATATACAAATTCAATGCAATCCCAATAAAAATACCAATAGCAAATTTCAAAGAACTGGAGCAAATACTACTGAAATTCACATGGAATTACAAAAGATGCCAAATAGTAAAAGCAATCTTAACAAAGAAGAAAGACAATGAAGGTATCACACTTTCAGACTTCAAGCTATATTATAAAGCCATAATAATTAAAACAGCCTGGTACTAGAACAAAATAGACTCACAGACCAATGGAATAGAATTGAGAGCCCAGAAATAAACCCACACTTTGGATGTAAAACCTGAAGCCATAAAATACATAGAAGAAAACATAGGCAAAACATTTCTTGACATAAGCTTCATTGAAGCCTTTAGGAAGTCATCCCTAACAGCAAGGAAAACAAAAGTGAACATAACCAGCTGGGACTATCTCAAACTAAAAAGCTCTGTTAAGTGAAAGAAATCATAAATAAAACAAAAAGACACCCTACTGAATGGGAGAAAATATTTGCACACCAAACATCTGAAAAAGGACTGATATCAAACGTGTACGAATATATACAAAGAACTCATAAAGCTTTACAAAAACAAAACAAATAACCCAATACAAAATGGGCAAAAGTCCCTTGTGCTCTTCCCGCCCCCTTCCCTGGTGAATGTCTCTGAGTTATGGTTGTCTGTTCATTTTTGTTTTATTGTGGTTCTTATTGTTGTTGTTGTTTTCCCCTTATTTGGTTCCCCTATATTCCTCCTATAAGTGAAACCATCCGATATTGGTGATGGGGCACAGATGAATTGGTAGTGGAAATTCTATGGGACTACACCTGAGACAAGAAAGCAGACATTGTAAAAATAAAAAAGTAATTAAAAATTTTAAAAAGAATAAACATGAATTTGACAGAAAAAAAAATGGGCAAAAGAATGAAACAGATACTTCTCCAAGGAAGACATTCAGACTGCTAACAGGCATATGAAAAAATGTTTACAATAACTTATTATTAGAGAAATGCAGATCCATCTCACACCTGTGAGAATGGTCCATGTGGAAAAGACCAGAAACAACAAGTGCTGGCAAGGAATTCCCTACACTGCTGTGGGAATACAAACTGGTCCAGCCCTTATGGAAAACAGTATGGAGGTGTCTCAAAATATTAAAGATGTATCTACCATATGACCTAGCAATTCTACTCCTAAGAATTCAAAAAATTCAGAAACATTAATTTGAAAAGAAATGTGCACACCCATACTTATCACAGCACTATTTGCTAAAGCTAAACTATGGAAACAATGTAAGTGCCCCAAAACACATGAACGAATGAAGAAGATGTGGTGTATATACACAATAGAATACTACTAGGTGATCAAAAAGATCAACTGATGCCATTTGCAGCAACACAGATAGAACTGAAAGTAATCCTATGTGAAATGAGCCAGAAGGAAACAGATAAATACTAGGTGGTTTCTCTTATATGTGAGTGATAGACAAACCAAACAAAAGATCAGAAAAAGACAAAATTTAAGACCAACCTGAGAAAGTTGATCATAGATCTGAGGCATCTAGGTGGGGAGGGAAAGGGGAAGATTGAATGGGAGGGGAGAAAACAAGGGATAAAGAGAGCACAATCAACCATGATGGAGGATTATGGGTGCTTTTGTGGTGGGAAAAGAATGGTGACCACACTTGACTGGAAAAAACTATATTGTGAAGAAACAAACAAAGCTTAAAATAATGTCATGCAATTAATTAAAAATAAAAATAAATAAAACAAAATCTGACATGCATTGGCATACCATATAGGATGTTATTTGAAATAAAATATTCTGTTGCTTAAAAAAATTAAAAAGTGCTGAAAGAAAAAAACTTCCAAACTAGTTAGTATAACATTCAGCATTGGAAGAGAGATTAACAGTTTCCCAGATAAGCCAAAGCTAAAGATTTTACTCACCACTAAACTGGCCTTGCAAGAAATGTTCAAATGACTGCTTTAAACGGAAAGGAAAAGGCACTAACAAGAAAACACATGAAAGAAAAATATCTCACTGGAAAAGATAATTATATGGTAAAATTAGTGGATCAGCCACTAATAAAGCAATGTAAAGATTAAAAGACAAAAGTGTAAAATTAATGAAAGCTACAAAAATTAGTCAAGGGATAACTAAAATATAAAGATATATAATAAGACTTAAAAAATATAAAACATGGGAGGATGGAGTAAAAATTGTAAATGCAATGTTTTAGAAAACTTTAACCTTAAAGGTTAACTAAGTTTTTTGAAGTTAAGCAATTATCAAGCCAAAACAGATCATAATAAAAATAAGATATGTATTTCTAAGTGAAATAAGTCAAAGAAAGACAAATAGTGTATAATTTTATTTACATATTAATTAAAAAAAACTCACAGACAGAACAAATTGTTGGTGGTTGCTAAGGGTGTGTGGGTGGGATGGGGAAAATAGGTGAAGGTGGTCAAAAGGTACAAACTTCAAGTTATAAGTTTTAAGAATATAATGAGAGCATTAGGATTATAGTTAATAGTAAAGTATTATATATTTGAAAGTTAAGTGAGTAAATATTAAAAGTTCTAATCACAAGAAAAAAACTAAATATGGTGATAGATGTTCACTAAACTTATTGTGGTAATCATTTCCATTGTTGTGTTTTATGCCTTAAACTAATACAATGCTATATTTCAATGATAATTCATAAAACTGGGAGGGGAGAAGGAATTATCAAATGTAGTATAATATTCGTAACTGAGTTCTAAAACTGAAAAAAAATGTTCATAGAAAAAGATTGGAAATTTTAAAACACTAATCTGAAAGGAAACCTGCACTCCTATGTTTACTGTAGCACTATTTACAATAGCCAAGATATGGAAACAACCCAAATGCCCAAAACAAAATAATGGATAAAGAGGATGCGGGGTATATATACCCAATGGAATATTACTCAGTGATCAAAAAAATAAAATGCCATTTGTGGCAACATAGATGGAACTAGAAGGGATTAGGCTAAGTGAAATAAATCAGAAGGAAAAAGACAAATATCAGATGGCTTCACTTACATGCAGAATATAGAGAAACCAAAAAGAGGGTCAGGAAAAAAGACAAAACTTGCAAGCTGACCATAGATCTGAAGCATGCAGGAGGGGTGAGGGAGAGGGTCAAAAAAGGGAAGGGAAGAGTACAAAGGATTATGGTGATGGATCTTGGGTGCACTTGTGGTGGGAGAACAACAGGGACTACACCTGAGAGGAGAAATCAAATACTACCCAAAAATTAACAACGATATGAGAAAAAAAAAGTACTTAAAATTCTCATGAAATGAAAAAAATTCAGAAAATTTTAAAATATCAAGTTGTATATCCTAAATATATACAAGTTTTACTGTAAAATAAATAAAAAATAGGAGACACTGGGGAATGACTATGTGGAGACCGTTGGCACTATCTGATCAATTTTTTGATAAACCTAAAACTGCTCTAAAATATAGTCTATTGATTAAAAAAGAAGTATAAACAAAAGAGAGAAAGGGAACTAAGGTAGACATATACTGGTAGCTCCCAATGAATCACTCTTCCCAATGTTTATGACCCCGTGTAATTTCTTCCCACATTAATTCTAGGCTTGGCCTTGTGACTTGTTTTAGCCAATGGGATATTAGCAAGTATGTACAAATAGAGGTTTGTCTCCTTGGAATGCTTTCTCGGAACCCAGCTGCCATTCTGTAACAAGGCCGAGACTGTCCCACTGGCCAGAGAAAGAAGCTGCTTAGAAAGGACTGGGAGACAATTATCATGCAGAAAGGGAAATTAAATGAGCCAAACTCCAGCTCAACCACCAGCTGAAGTCAGACAGAAGGGTGACCTCAACAAATATTCCTGAACAGAAGAACCACGCACCCAACCCACACTAGTTCACTGTGCGGCAAGAGATACCTGAAACAGGAAGTGTTCCTTTAAAAAAAAAAAAAAAGAACTCTTGATAAACTGAACTATTGATAGCACTTGCAAAATAATAGTGTGGTGGAATGTGTGAGCACAGTTATATCTTAGATTCTACTTTGTGTAGCTTGTCCAGACAGGGAAGAAAGCAGGATATTGACAAGCAACGGAGACTGGAAGGCCAATTAATAGTAATTCTTATCATTTATATAAATTATTTAAAGATAGCAAGTACTTTCCTATGAACTCTATATTCTAATGATAAAACGTTGGAGACTAGAATTAGCATTTGGGAACTAATGCAATACAAGACCTTAGCCTGTTCCTGCATAAGAATAACATGATGAAAATTTTATTTGAGAAAAATTCTTCTAGTGTCCATAGTAGGATCACTAGAGCAAATAATCTTGGAGTCCACGGGACAAACCAAATTGTAAAACGGGGAAAGTACAAAGGGAAATGACAAGAATCTGAGAAAGGTGGCTAAAAAAAAAAATCCAAAAAATGCTTCATCTAATTAGATGTGGTGAAAAAGAAAAGTCAAAGTGGGTTTTGTTTTTGTTTTCTTTTGCTGCTTTAACAAATCACCACAAACTTGGTGGCTTAAACCAACACAAATGTATTATCTTGTATTATCTTATGGTTCTGTAGGTTAAACATCTGATACAGGTATCAGTGGGTGTAGGGCAAATGAAAGAATGGTCAGGATTTTCTGACCTACCGCTGTTAGCATTAATGACAGATCCTGACGTCCTGCACACATGCCTGATGGCGGTGCCTGGAGTAGGGAGTGGGCATACACGAGTGGGCGCCCCTGGGCCTGGAGAGACTGAGCATATAAGGGTGGTGTCACAGGGGAAGGAGCAGCAGCAGAGAACAGAGTGTGGCAGCAGAGGACTGTGCCGCGGGGTACAGCAGAGAGACCATGAGAGAACCCCAGAGAGCCCAGAGAGAGTGAAGATTTGCCAGAGGCTGGGAGGCCTGCCAGCCTCCCTGCACCCCGGCCTCCCAACCTGCCCTGTACCTGGTTGCCTCACTACAAAAGATTATTAAAAGCCTGAAAAAGCCCCCAAGGGCTCCAGGACTCCTCCTTTTCCCATCTGCCCGGATCATAGAGAACCCGCTCTGTGCCTTGCTGGCGCTGCAATGGGCTGACTTCAAGGTGTCAGCTGAGCTGCATTCCTTTTTGGAGACTCTAGATGAAAATTCTTTTCGGTGCCCACCTCTGGCTGGTAGAGGTGACCCTGGCCTTATGGCCTTCATCCACCTTCAAAAACAGCAGCATTGCATTTCTCTGAGCCTTCCATTCCTATTTAGATCTGCCTGTGATTCTCCCTCTGGTGTCATCTACTTTTTAGGACCCCTGTGATAATACTGGGCCCATTCAGATAATTCAGGAGAGTTTCCAATCCAGGTCAGCTGATTAGCAGTTTTAATTCTGCAACCTTAATTCTCCTTTGTCATGTAACTTAATATAGTCATAGGTTCTGAATTAGGACATGAACATATTTGGGGATTTTTCAACAGCCATTCTGCCTACCACAAGCTTCAGAACTTGGGAGCTCACACAGATGGTAGAGCAGCGACGCTGACAGTGAAGATGAGAGGAGTCAATTTGGATGTGCAGACAACAAAGTTTTACCAAGTTAGGAAGAGTGCCTAAATGACTATTGTACCAGGAGCTATTGATCTTGAGGATCTGGGTCCCAGGTAATACATCATGATTATGGAATGAGCTTAGGGAGCCTTACACCTGTAGGTGAAGTCTGAAAGCCCTTGAGCCACTGATACCTTAGAGGGAGTCGTTTTAAGAGTAAAACAAGGATGAAAACCTGGAAAAGTTAGTGCCCTCATCACCTCTTATATAGGCTCAACATGGTTTACATGCTCATTCTATGGAGAATTTAGAGGAACCAAGGGAGGACCAAGAGGGACTGAAGATGGTGCAAAAAAAAAAATCCAAAGGGGACCATTTAGCTGATCCTCTTAACCACATCTGTAGCCCAGATGTTCCATGTAACCAGAGCACATGCCCACACCAAAAAACCAACATTATATACACCATGAGGTCTGTGGCCAGTGTAAAAGTGTGAAGGAACCCATCCACATGGCAAACCAAGTTTGTTATTTGTGTCACATCAAAGCCAGAGCCTCAACAAATTACTGCCCTCTGAGGTCATTTAATTATGATTAAGTGAACGTAAAACCAGTGTAAATGGCATTTTATACTCCAGTGAATTAAGGTATGAGATGTAGCTAAGGTGAATAAGATTTATGGCCCAAACTCATGCAACCTTACAATAATTTCATGACACGTTTACTACAAGGCAAGATATGGCAGCTCTTGAAATAATTAAAAGTACATACCAACTCCAAGACTGGGCTTCAGGCATTATGGGAAGACAGAAGACAGAAGGAGGAGCAATTTCTTTGTAACTAATTTACTCTGGACAGTGGCAACTGCTTCTTTTATCTGCAGGGAAAGTCTTAATTAAGATGGGGAAACTGACCCTAAACAGGACATACTGGCTCCAGGTCAGACCACACCACACATCTCCAGGAGCCAGGTTCCTCCCCAAATGAATCAGCCCCTCCAGGCAAGAGAAATGTTTCAAAAGCAAGTAGCTTTTCAAGTCCCTAGGCTCATGTGCCACTGTCTTCTGAAGATCACTTTGTGCCTTTAAGGAGACTACCTTAGCCTGGGTTATCATCCATGGAGACAAGAACCACTGTCCACAAATCTTTAAGCGTGGGACATGGGTCAGACAGAATGTGACCCATTTGCCTCGGGCACTTTATTCCCCATTGCCAGCTATTCCTTGACTTCTGGTACTTCTGCTTCCTCAGGGTTATTCACCAATTGGCATCTCCCTGAGCTGTGACTTCGCAGTCCATCTCAGCGATTCTGATCTGACATTTAGCATTCCATGAAAGGGGATCCCATGGACAGAACCCAGAGCCAATAATAAGGGAAAACTTCGTTACCTTCAGCCTCCCATATTTCCAGGGTAACACTCTTCAAGTTTTGAGGCGATTATGTTTAGTGAAATATGGAAGAAAAGTACTGGATGTGAAACCAGGGCCCCACAGCGTGGGCTGTGGGGCAAGACTGGCTCTTTCCCACTGCCAGCTAAGGAGCGAGAGGCTTTGGAAAAACAGTGGCAAGTCTCCTCGCCTGTGCCAGAAGTTGCTGCCTATGGGCAGCCCCTCCCCTGGGCACTAGCCAGGTTTGAGCATGAAGCCAGAGAGGGAGTTTCCTGCTGGCTGCCCAGAGCGCTGCCTCTTAGAGCACCCAAGCGCCCTGCAGCCTCCAGGACCACTATGCTGAGGTCTGGCGCTGGCACTGCTTAGAGGGGAGGAGGTAGGCATGCATGCGTTAACCTGCGTGCATAACCCATTCAATGCCTGAATCATAGAATGGACCAATGAGGTGCATAAACCAATCTGTTCATCAGCTAATTAGTTAATTATTCAGCACCAAATGGGCTGATTGGTCCTAAAATGGTCCAATTGAAGCAGCTGTGCGCTGTTACCACTGCTGCTATTGTGGGCTGCTCTGCTTTTCACCCTAGTCTAGCTGTGAAAAGCCAAGAATTTAGCCCTTGAACCACCACTGGTTTTTGTCCCACGAAGCCGTAGGCAGGATCCTCAGACTTTTTAGATAAGTAAGCAGAGAGAAGCAAACTTTACTCAAGAAAATAAAGAACAGTTTATTTAAAGGAAGAAAACAAGGACTCCCAGGTTTGCTGTGCCTGGGAGGGGCAAAGAAGCAGTTATGGGCCCCTGTTTAGTGGTTATAGAAACCTTTTTTTCTCTATTATAAAACCTCATCATCCCATTTTGTGATTGGCTCTCTCTCCTAGTGGCTATCCTCCTCCAGGCAAATGTACCCTTTTTCCCAGCTCTTAGAGTTTCTCCTTTAGCTCCCTTTCCCCAAGTCTCTTAAAATTTATTGTCCTCATTAGCCCTCCTGGATTTCTCTGCCCTTATTTCAGAAGCCTCTTTAACTCTCCTGAAGTCCCTGCCTGCACTGTTCCTGAAGCTGCCTACTTAACACTTTGTGTGCCGGTGCCCTTTAAATTTACCAGCCCTTGGGGCCGGCCATTTTCTGTGCCACCACATGAATGGTATAAGCATTCAATAAAACATACACAACTCCTGAACTACTGGATGTTAAAAAAACTGTAATATCTTTCATAAAACACCTTACACTTTCACCAAAACAATGTGTAAAGCTTCTATACTGAATACTATCAAAGAAATTGCTCCTAATAGTTCCAAATAAATCCACCGTGGCGTGAAAAACTGGAGACTAGATGAACACGTATTAATACGTGAGCGGCCACCTGATACTGGTGACAAAAACACGTACTAATACGTGAGCGGACCACAAAGTGTTAACCCTAACTTGCCCTAGGACTCACAATCGGTCACTTAGCATTAAAAATGGTTCAATCAGTCAGGTAGGGTGGGGAAACCTGAAAGAGGATACAAGGCAGGGCAGGCGCTAGCTTAACACAAACTCTGTTCCTGGCCTCCAAAGAAAAAGAAGCATCCAGCAGCCAACCTCCGAAGAAAGAAGCCGAAGAGCTTTGGGAAGACCAGGCCGCTGTACCTGCCTTCAGCCCCACCTCGACATGGCCTGAAAGAAGAACCAGAGGCCTCTAGCCTGCTGTCTCAAACAGCTATTTTGTTGTTGCTGTGGGCCAACAACTGACAAATTACTGTAATGCCGGTGTTTTGACACTGCCTTTTAATGACCAGCACTACTGGCCAGTGATTCCCAGCACTGCTGGGTGACTGGCACTCTATCCAGCTCACTTTTGAGAGCTGTTAACACAATGTATCTGATGGTCCGGCACCACTTGCCAGTGCTGGTGCCTCTGTTGCTTTCTGGTACAGCGTTCAGTGCTGTCCATCCCTACCTTTGGATTGTTGCTATGGGCTGCTGCGGTGTCATCACAGTGGCCCTGCCTCTCGCTGCCACCACGAGTTGTATCCCGCCTGCCCCCTCCGGCTGCCACGCACTCCAGGCCCTCCTTGGTGGGACAGCACCATCTTGAATGAGCGGCCTCTTGGGACTTTTACACACTGTGGACAATATCTAGGGTAACATAGCTGGCCACTACGGCTTTAGGAACTCTTCGTTCCCCTGTTTGTTAAATAAACCCCACTGTTGTTGTTCCCTGAACCTGAGTGGTTTTGCAGTTGTGTGTACAGGTGAAAACCCAGTGACCTGCCCTCTATTGGGCAATGTCCTTGGATAGTAGAGTCCTATTCTAACCCTGTCCTAGCTCTGTTTCAGATGGTTTCATTCACATGTGGAATATGAATAACTGAAGTAAATGAGCTTGGAAAGCTCAACAAAAAAAAAAAACTTGGGGAAAGGGGAAGGGGATGGGAGAAATGGGTAGAGGGGGGCCAATTTGATAATATCATGGCACTAGAACTTTGGTGGTAGGTGGGTGAAGCATATTGAGATGTGAAGCTGTACTCCAAAAATTATATACTATTGTAAAACAAAGGTAAATCAATAAATTCTGATTTCAAAAAGAATCTTCAAACTTGAGGATGAATTTTGTCATTATAATGAATTAAATTCAAACATGGGACAAACTCTTCTTATAGTTCCTCACATACATGACAGTGCCTAATTATAACAGGCAAAAAGAAAATAGAGGGGTGAGTGTTGTTAACTTCTAATCATCTAACCTCTAATAAAACAGTTTTCATTAAAAAAAAAAAAAAACAGTTTTCATTGAGATTAACATTGGTTTACAACACTGTATGTGATTCAGTCACAGGATCACACCTCCTTAGAGGCATGTCGCCTCACCACACCCACCACCAAGGTGCCCTCAGCTCTCCGCCATAGTCCCTTGTGGCCTCTCCCCACTTTACTTTCCTCCCTCCATCTTGTAGTCTCAATTCCGCAGTCAGATTTCTAGGGTTTGTTATTGGTTTGGTTTTGTCTGACCCTTTGCTTTGTTTCTCTGTATGCCACATGTAAGTGAAACAATCCAATATTTGTCTTTCTCCATCTGACTTTTTATGCTTAGCACAACCCCTTCCAGTTCCATCCATGTTGCCCCAAGTGGCATGAGTTTATCTTTTTTAGTGCTGAGTAGTATTCCATTGAGTATTCATACCGCATCTTCTTCATTTGTTTTTGTTCATTTGTTCATTTGTTTGTAAATCATTGTAAATTATTGTAAATAATGCTGCAATAAACAGGAGTGCAAGTTTGCTTTTCAATTAGTTTTTTTTTTGTTCTTTGGGTAGATTCTTAGGCATGGAATAACTGATTTGTATGGCAGATTTTTGTTTTGAGGACCCTCCATACAGCTTTCCATAGTGGCTGAACCAGTTTATATTCCCATCAGCAGTGTATGAGGGTCCCTTTTTCTTCACACCCTGGCCATCACTTGTTGTTTCTGGTTTTTTAATATGGGCCACTCTCACAGGTTTGAGGTGGTATCTCATTGTGTTTTTGATTTACATTTCCCTGATGATAAGTGATGGTGAACATTTTTTTCATATGCCTGTTTCCCATTTGCATTTCTTCTTTGAAGAAGTGCCTATTTACCTTTTCTGCCCGATTTTTGATTGGGTTATTTGGTTTGTTTTTGTTGAGATGTGCGAGCTCTATGTAGATCTTCAAATTCAGTCCCTTATCAGATGCATGGTGTGCAAGTATTTTCTCCCATTAAAAAGGATGTCTCTTTGTTTTGGTTACTGTGTCATTTGCTGTACAGAGCTTTTTGTTTTAATGTAGTCCCAACTGTTTATATTCTCTGTTTTCCTTGCTGCTGAATTTGAGTCGTCAAAGATGTTTCTGCAGTTTATGTCATGGAGTATTTTGACACAAGTGGCTTCAGCTTACCTTTTTTGATTGCTAAGTAGTATTCTACAGTGTATATATACCACATCTTCTTAATCCACTCATCTGTTTTGGGGAAACATAGGTTGTTTCCACAATTGAACCTTAGTAAATAGCACTGCAATAAACATGGGAGTGCAAGTTTCCTTTTGAATTCTGGGTTTTGAATATTTGGGGTAAATTCTTAGGAGTAGAGGGCCTCCCTGGTGGTGCAGCAGTTAAGCGCTGCGCTGTGGAGCTGTCGGCAGCAGCGACGCAGGTTCGACGCCCGGCCAGGGAGATACCCACATGGTGCGGCAGACCTCTCCTGCCTCGCCCGCTGCTCCCCTCAGCAGTGTATTTCCTTCGATCTGCGTGTGCTGCTCCCCACTCTGTCTCTGGTGAACCCTCTCACCGCCCCACGCCTCTGGTCTGTACCCCAGCTTGTATACATAAAAATAAAATCTTTTAAAAAAAATCTTAGGAGTAGAAATACTGGGTCAAATAGCAGATCCATTTTTAATGTTTTGTGATACCTCTATACTGTTTTCCATAAGGACTGAATCAGTCTGCTTTCCCACTAGTAGTGTAGGAGGGTTCCCTTTTCTCCACATCCACACCAGCACTTGTTGTTTCTGGTCTTTTCCGCATGGACCATTCTCACAGGTGTGAGATGGTATCTCATTGTTGTCTTGATTTCTAATAATAAGTGATTTCGAATATTTTTCATATGCCTGTTAGCATTCTGAATGTCTTCCTTGGAGAAGTATCTGTTTAGTTCTTTTGCCCATTTTTTATTAGGTTATTTGTTTCGTTTTTGTAGTTTTATGAGTTCTATGTATATCTTTGATATCAGTCCTTTGTCAGATGTATGGTGTGCAAATATTTCCTCCCATTTGGTAGGGTGTCTTTTAGTTTTTATTTATGATTTCTTTTGCTGTTTGGAGCTTTTTAGTTTGAGGTAGTCCCAGCTGGTTATATTCTCTTTTGTTTTCCTTGCTGTTAGGGATGACTTCCTAAAGGCATCAATGAAGCTTATGTCATGAAATGTTTTGCCTATGTTTTCTTCTATGTATTTATGGCTTCAGGTTTTACATCCAAATCTTTGATCCAAATCTTTGTCTAGTTTTCCCAACGCCATTTATTGAATCGTCTATCCTTCCAGTGTATATTTTAAGTTCCTTTGTCATAGATTAACTGTCCATATATTTATGGGCTTATTTCTGGGCTCTCAATTATATTCCATTGGTCTATTTTTGTTCCAGCACCAG
This sequence comes from Scalopus aquaticus, assembly GCA_004024925.1. Lineage (NCBI taxonomy): Eukaryota > Metazoa > Chordata > Mammalia > Eulipotyphla > Talpidae > Scalopus > Scalopus aquaticus. Next base: position 17,379 of record PVIJ01012827.1, read on the forward strand.
GTTGCTTTAATTATTATGGCCTTAGAACACAGTTTAAGGTCTGGAAGTGTGTTACCTCCATTCTCTTTAATTTTTGTCCAGATTGCTTTTGCTATTCGGAGTCTTTTGTGATTCCAGATCAATTTCAGTCGTGTTTGTGCAAGTTCTTTGGAAAATACCATTTCTTTATTTATATACGTTTATTTTCTTACATCATTGTTAATTTATGGGCAATATTAGATTTCATGTAGTCCTCGTAGTTCTCCCACCACCATAGCACCCGAGGTCCATCAGAACAATCTCTGTTCTCCCTCTCCCCCCTCCCCATGCTGTATGTCTCAGATCTATGGTCAGCTTGCAAGTGTTGCTATTTGTATTGGGATTGTGTTGAATCTGTATATTGCTTTGAGTTGGATGGCTATTTTGCCATTGTTGATTCCTTCAGTCCACAAACAAGGAATATTTTTCCATTTCTTTGTGTCATATTCTATTTCTTTCAGCATTGTCTTATAGTTTTCTTTGTATAGGGCTCCTTGTTAGATTTACTCCCATGTATTAATTTCCTGTGTGTATAATTGTAAATGGCTCACTTTCTTAATTTTTTTCCTTTTCTAAATGATTGTGTGTCTATAGGAAGGCAACTGGATTATGTGTGCTGATTTTATACCCTGCCACTTTGCTAAACTCATTATTTCAATTAGTTTTTCCAAGGACTCTTGAAGGCTCTCTATGTATAATATCATGTCATCTGCAAATAATGATAGCTTTACTTATTTTTTTCCAATTTTGATTCCTTTTATGTCATTCTGTTGTCTAATTTCTCTAGCTAGAGCTTTCAATACTATGTTGAATAGCAATGGTGAGAGTGGAGAGCCTTGTCTTGTACCAGATCTTAGTGGGAAAACTATCATTGAGAATGATATTAGCTATGGGCTTGTTGTAAATGGCTTTTATTACATTAAGGTATGTTCCTTTTATCCCCAGTTTTTTTCAAGGATTTTCATCATAAATTAATGTTGGATCTTATTAAATGCTTTCTCAGCATCTGTTGACATGACTGTGTGGCTTTTATCTTTTTGTGGATGTGGTGACTTGCATTGATTTTCGGACATTGAACCACCTTCCTGTTTCTGGCATGAATCTCACTTGGTCATGGTGTATAATACTTTTAGTGTGTTGTTGGATTCAGTTTGCTAGATTTTACTAAGGATTTTTGCATCTGTGTTCATTAGGGAGGTTGGTCTGTAATTTTCTTTTTGTGTGGTGTCTTTTTTGGTTTTGGTATTAGAGTAATGTTGGCCTCATAAAAAGTGCTTGGAAGTATTCCTGCTTTTTCAATTTTTTGGAAGCATTTGAACACAGGAGACTTTAGTTCATCTTTGAGGGTTTGGTAGAATTCAGTTGTGAAGGCTTCTGATTCTGGACTCTCATTTTTCGAGAGAATTTTAATTACTGTTTCAATTTCCTTCCTTGTGATTGGTTCGTTCAGGGTTTCTATTTCTTCCCTATTCAGTCTCAGATGATTGTAAAATTCTAATAATGTGTCCATCTCTTCTAGGTTCTCGAATTTTAGCATATAGATGTTCATTGTAGTCTCTATCTTCTGAATTTTTGCAGCATTTGTTGTAATTTCTTCTCCATTTTTGATCCTATTTGTTTCAGATTTCTCCTTTATTTTCTTGGTGAACCTTGATAGATATTTGTCTATTTTGCTTATTTTTTCAAAGAACCAGCTTTTGGTTTCATTGATCATTTGGACTATCTTTTTAACTTCTATTTCATTTGCTCTGCTTTGATTTTTTTTTAATTTCTGTTCTACTGGATTTTGTATTTGTTAGTTCTTTTGCTAATCCTCAAGTTGAAAGATATTATTTGCGCTCTTTCTTGTTTCTTCATGTGGGCCTGTATTGCTATATATTTCCCTCTTATTAGTGCTTGCACTGCATCCCAGTAGGTTTGGATGGTTTTGTACTTGTTCTCATTTGTCTCAGGGTATTTTTTAATTTCTTCTTTGATTTCCTCATTAACCTTGTGGTCTTTCAGTCGTGTGGTGTTCAGTCTCCATGTATTAAGGGATTTTCCTGCTTTCTTTTGATAGTTGATATTTCGTTTGATACTTTTATGGTCTGAGAAGATTCTAGGTGTGATTTCAATCTTTGTAAATTTGTTGACATTTGTTTTGTGTCCCAGAATGTGGTTTATTCTGGAGAATGTCCATGTATACTTGAGAAAATTGTGTATTCTGTTTTTGGAGGAGGCAGTGCCCTATATATGTCGATGAGGTCCATGAAGTCTAATCCTCTATTTAAAGTTATTGTATCCCTGTTTATTTTCTGTCTAATTGATCTGTCCATTGGTGAGGGTGGGGAGTTGACGTCTCCTATTAAAAAATGTTTTTTTTCCATGTTTCTTTTCAGAATTGATAGTAGTTGCCTAATCTGTTATGGTGTTTTTTCATTTGGTACAAATACTTCATGAGTGTTATGTCTTGATCATTCTGTAGTCTTCCTCCGTGTCTCTTGCTTTTTTTTTTTTCACTTGAAATCTATTTTGTCTGATATAACTATGGCTGTCTCTGCTTTCTTTATAGTTCCATTCACTTGTAGGATTGTTTTCCAACCCTTTACTTTGAGCCTATGTTTGTTTTTGAAGTTTAGGTGTGTCTCCTAGAGACAGCAGAAGGTTGGATTCTGCTTCCTGATCTAACTAGATACTCTGTGTCTTTAAATGGGTGAGTTCATTCCATTAACGATTAAAGTGCTCATTGATATGTGATAGTGTGTTGCTGACCTTTTCTTATTTTTATGTATCAATCTACATTAATCAGTCCTTTGTGTACATTCCTCTCTTTGGAGGTTTCGTTTAGCTTTTGCAGGACAGATTGTTCTCAGCTAGCAGATTTTCTATTTACATGTTTGGAATACGCCATTCTATTATCTCCTTGCTCATAGTGTTTCATCAGAGATGTCTGATGTTAGCCTGACTGGGGTATCTTTATAAGTTATCTGCATCTTCCCCCATACCAGTGTCAATGTTCCATGTCCTGAACTCTTAGAAGTTTCACTAGTATGTCTTGATGCCAATCTACCTTTGTGTAGGTATGCTGAGGTTCTTTTAGCTTCCTTGATTTGTACATTTATTCATTTCACTAGGTTTGGGAAATTTTCCACCATTATTTCTCTAAATACATTTTCTGTTCCTTTCTTTCTCTCCCCCTTCTGGTATCCCCATTATTCTTATGTTGCCTATTTTCATGGAGTTGGATAGTTCTTGGAGTGTCTTCATTTCTCTTACTTCGTTCCTCTCTTTCCTTCTCTACCCAGGTTATTTGTACATTTACATCTTCAATTATATTGACTCGTTGTTCTTCTTGATCTATTCTACTTCCATGACTGTCTCCTGAATTTCTCATTTCCTGTATTTTTCTTTTTAAATCCTGAAACTCCACTTTAATCTTATTTAAAGCTTTGTTTTTTGTTTTCAGTTCATTGATTTTAGTGTAAGTACATTCATTTATTTTCCTGAGTTTTCTTCCACTTCCATTTTTTAATATATATTTTTTATTTATATCTTTTACATTATTGTGTATTCTCCGTGGGTTACCCACCACCAATTCATCCGTGAACCGTCACCATTGTCCCTTGTGCTCTTTTCTCCCCCATTTTGAACCTTTATCCTCCCCCTCCCTCACTGAATGTTTCTCATTTCTGGACATTTTTTTTTAATTTCTTTATCATTGCAATTGCAAACTCTGTATCTGAGAGGAAGAACATAGCTTCCATGTCTATGAATTGAGGTTCTAGAAATTTGTTCTCTTTGTGGGTTGTACTATTCACTTGAAGACTCATGTTGCCATTTGTTGGGTTTTTCATTCTTCCCATTATTAGCTTTGGGACCCAACTGTTGTAGATGGGGCTTTCTCTAGGTGTGGTTCCTCCCCCTTCACTTGCCAGAAGTCTTCTCTACCTGGGGGAGCAGCTGGCTGGGGTGTCATGAGAGGTGGAAAGACCTCTGGCTACTCTGGCACCCTCCCAGACATGGGTCTGTAGTTTCACGAGTCTTTGTGGTTGTCAGTGGGATCTCACAAGAAGTCATGATGCCTGTGCTGGTTTGTGCAGGTACTGGAGGGGTCTGTGAGAGGTCACCAGGCCTCTGGCCTCTCTATTACCCTCACTTACATAGGTCCGGGGTCTCACTGGTCTGGGTAGGCACTGGCTGGGTCTTGCGGGAGGTTGCAAGCTCTCCGCCACTCCGAGCCCACTTCTTTATCCATTCATCCATCAATAGACATCTAGATTGTTGATCAAATGTTGAAAACATTTAATTGTCAGAGAATAAGTTCTGGAGATCTAATATACAGGAAAGGTTATTACAATTAAAATTATTGTTGCAGGGCCTCCCCGGTGGCGCAGCAGTTAAGCGCTGCGCTGTGGAGCTGTCGGCAGCAGCGACGCGAGATCGACGCCTGGCCGGGGAGATTCCCACATGGTGCGGCAGACCTCTCCTGCCTCCCCGCTGCTCCCCTCAGCAGTGTATTTCTGATCTGCCTGTTCTGCTACCCGTTCTGTCTCTGGTGAGCCCTTTTGCCACCCCACGCCTCTGGCCTGTACCCTAGCTTGTATGTATAAATAAAAAATAAATCTAAAAAATAAATAAATAAAATAAAATAAAATAAAATTATTGTTGCATACTTAAAATTTGCTAAGAGAATAGATCCTAAGTGTTCTCACAAATAAATGGCATCTATATGAAATGATAGCTGTTATTTAACTTTATTGTGGTAATCATATTACAATGTATTTGCATATCAAATCATCATATCATACACCTTAAAATCACATCACACAACCTAAATATTTACATTTTTTATGTAGCTATCATACCTCAATAAAGCTGGGGGTAGGGAGGGTGAAGTATTCATTAATTTTTATAAAAGGAATAAAGTCATTCCATTTCAGGAAACTCCTCAGTCCTGGGCAAACTAACATGTTTGGTCAACTTAAGTTTGTATTTACACAGTAACTGATCCTCTTACCACTCAAATAAGTAAATGTAGGCTTCTCTTTACTGGAGCCAATAGGGAAGCTCCAGTCAAGATTCCCAGAAACTATACAATGGACTACCCTTTCCACGCCCTTTATCAGTGCTATTCCATGTTGACTGTATTTTTGGATGTACTGCTTTATATCTAAGTAGTCTGCCTTGTTCTCACACACACCACCCAAAAACACTCCCTTATGTCTCACAAATACACAATTCACACATTAAGAAGCAATGTTTGATTTACCTAATCTGGGCCTGTTCTCACTGCTTCAGATCTAGGTTTCCTTGCTCTTACTACTGCTAGGCAGAGATTTTTTTTTTTTTGCAATGTTTCAAATTTAGGTCAAATTTGACTTTTTTGTTTTGTATTGTTTTTTATATATATTTATTTTTTATTTATATCTTTTACATCACTATGTATTTCCCATAAAATTCTCACCACCAGTTCACCCATGAACCATCACCATAGTCCCTTGTGCTTGACATTTTAAAGTGTTTTTAGTGTTGGTTTTTTAGTATATTCACAATGTTGTGCAACCATTGGCTTTCTCTAATTCCAGATAATTCCCGTCACCCTCACATCAGGGCATGAATCTTTAAGATCTCTCTCCACTGTTGAATAAACCTGTTCTTCAAATGTGATGATAATGATAAAATAATAGTACTTGTATTGTCAATTGATTAATAAATGGAATTGGAATATACCAATTCAGTATGCCTGGGCCCCTTCACAACCAAAGACATAGCATTTGAGAATAAAATTTTAATAGAGCAATGGGTTCTACAGCTCCAACCCCTGACCTCCTGAGTGGGGATTGCAGGGACTGAAGGGCAGAGTAGGACCAGATGGTGGACTGTAAAAGACAGAACAGGTGGGCCAAACTTGGGGCTTTTCCAGCTGGCTCCCACGTGCAGCCTGTGGCTTTTCTGGCTGGCTCCTGCTGGTGGCTTGCAACTTGTGCTCAGACACCAACCTCAGCTGAGCGGGCACTATCTAGGGTAGGACAACCAGTATCTGGCCACATGCCAGCCAAATAAATTTTCTTTTCCTCTTCCCATTCTCCCTTTGCCTCATTTTCTGTATAAATAAACACTGTTTCTATTTCTGCTTTTGGTTCCTGTTCTGCATTTTGAAGTAGGAGAGCGAGGACTCACCAGCCCGTCATTCCTGCTTCCCTTGGGCTTGCTGCATTTCAAAATAACAAAAATAACAATTCCCTACATTGAAAATCATAAAGAATAACTACTTCCATTTACATGCTTCCTTACAGCTTAAAAGGGGTTCTCACATGTTCTCTCTTACCATTTAATAATATACACACAACTCTCAGACTCGTGCAAATTCTCACAACTTATCAGGAACAGAGCCAGAGCAGAGCCTGCCTGACCCTAGTCTGCCTCTGTCTGGGATGACTGCTGACCCAGCCAGTGTTCATGGAGTCAGTCTTCATTTTGATATAAAACTGATTGACCTTTCATAGTCCTCTAATTATCTGCCTGCTCAAATTTCAGTCCAGCACAGAGATAACTGAAGATGACATCCAAGAGGAAGTTATGCCCAAAACTGAAGGCACAAGTAGGCACCTCCACCCTGAGGATAAGGTTATTATATACTCAGGAGAACAGATGCCATTGGAAGAGCTCCAGCCCCCTCAATCATGAATTTCCCTTAAGAGGTCACCCAGACTAAAATAGACTAATTTATATTTCCCCCTTGAGAAATCTTGGGATTCCCTTATCCTCTTTTAGGGGTGCTAATTAGAAGCCAAAAGGCCATGTGGTAATAATGACATTGGCCTTTCATATCTGCACCAGGCCCAGATAAATCCTTTTCACATTTATTGTGGCTATTTAATCTTCTCAGTAGCCCTATGAGTTATATAAGTATTATCCTCACTTAACACAGAAAGGTAACAGATCCAGAGGGTGACCAGACATGCCTTTGCCCAACATTTAGCAGGTAGAAGAGACAAGAGTCAAAGATGTGTGCTTTAACAGGGCCACATATTATACATTCAGTTCCCATCCAGCTAAGACTGAATTGGAAAATTAGTCTCCTGGGGTATTCCTGTGGTGATTGGTAATGGGCTGTCCCTGGGCTCAAGGAAGTCATATCTCATTAAGCCCTCAGCTGCAATCCCAAGGCATCCAGTGCCTTAATATTCCCTACCTAACCTCAACCCCCCAAATAAGGCTTTTCCCAGAAAATTTTCATAGACATAATGGGAAAATTAAGATAATATAATTACTAAATATATTCTAAGAAGCATTTTCAGCCTCCCACTCCACCTTTGAGTAGACCTGCCATTCTGTCTGGGTTCTTAACAACCATACTTCTTTCATCTGGTTTATAGAGTGTAAGGGAGACTCTCCAAGTTCTAAAGTCCTCACAAGAGGAGGCAGTCAGACTTGAAACCAATAACTGGATCTTTTGTTTAGTTTACGACCAGAGGCCTGGCTCTAGCTCTGGTTCTTGGCTGGCCTCTGTGAACAGAAAGAAGGAAACTCATTTGTCATCCTCTGTTTCCAAAGTCCAATGTAACTGTCTGCACGCAAATTCCATGACAGAGTTAGGCACTTTAGGCAACAGCAGGTGGAAAGTGTTTCATCCCTGATGGGAATTCCTGGGCCCAAATTCCAGCCCCCTCCTTCCCTTCTCAATCGGACCACAGACCCCTTGTGGGAGAGATGGTTGCCCACCATCTCTCCTAAGCAAAGCAAACAGAATGCTCGCTCAGCCTGATCCCAGCAGGTATCCCTTACATGCTGACTACTTACCTGAATTTGGAACCAGGACATCCAGAAGTCGATTCCTGGGTTACTTGTGTGTGGCAGCGGCAAGTGCTCTGGGCTAGAAATAGGCATCCCAAGACTCCAAGGCCCACCTCCACCTCAAATCACTTCTTTTGAGGTCTAAGTTTCTTATCCAGAAAGCAAAAACTATAAGGACTTCCTAGCCTGCCTTCATACACATTTTCTCCATGCACAGAAAATGAAGCGTTCTATCCATAAACAAAAGTTTTTAAGTATGGAATAAACTTGTTTAGCCCACAATCCCTCAGTCCTAGCCCCAGGGTACAGTCGGTTCCTGGTTAAGGAATAAGTGTGCTTCAGAAAGGACAATGGAGCAGTTTAGGCATGCATCGCCTACCCAGGTCCCATCCTCCACTCTGGTCCCTGAGTCTGAAGGCTGTCTACGTTGAGGCTGATGAGAGTGGCATGTGAAGAATGGGCTTGGGCAGTGCTACCCTGGCAGTTATAAGAAAGGTTGAGGCATGAGTCCATAGGTGTGTGATCAAATATCTAAATAGGGGGACTAAGAATCTCAAGAGACATAATGGCTAATGTGCCCAGTGTTTGTGAATGACATCCATGTACAGAGCACAGTCTCACCTTCACCCATCGCTCTTTTCTACCTGCTATTAACTCAGCCTCCAATAAGACCACCCTTTACTGAGGCTTGTGCAAAGAGAAGATCCCTTCTTCTCATTGTGATCCTGGCTTAGCCCCAGTAGATGAAGACATCCAGGCATCCAGGCTCTGCCCTGAAGGAACTCAGACCTGTAATGGGGGAAAGAGACACCCACAGACTAGAAGAAGTGATTTGCTGTTTAATTTGAGCTATGTAAGGGACCTCTAAGTGGAAGATTCACCAGTCAATTGAATATGTGCATCTGAGGCAAGTCAAGTTTGGAGGTAGATATTTGAAAGTCATCTTGAAAGAGAGCATTGTTAAAGCCATGGGCATAATCTGCGAAGTGAGTGGTTCCTTCTAATGCAAAAATAGAAGAGAGCCAAGGATGAATTCCTGGGCCCAATTACTTTGAGAAATGAAAGGAAGAAGTAGAATGTTTCAACCAAGGAGACTGAAAAAGAGCAGTCAGAAAGTAAAAGGATAACCGAGAGAATGTCATGGAAATCATGGGAGGAGAGTTTTTAGAAAGAGGGTGAGCACAGAGAAAAGTGCTCAAGGAAATGAGTGCAGAATAAAAGCTATTTGATTTGGTGACCTTTAAAAGAGTGGTTTCAATTAAGCCTTGAAGGCGAAATCTAGACATCAGGCATCATAAGGTCTGAGAGATAGAGTTGCCAGAGCTGGATCCCAGATTTAAAAGGCTGGCAGGTCAGTCGCAAGATGGATGGACAAGCCAGATGGCGCACGAATACAAGGTCAAAGAGAGGGGTGCTGGGCTTCAGAGCTTCCCTATCGTCTTCCTGTCAAACTCACCTGACGCTCATGGTCTCCTCCTGTTTCCTACCGTGCCTGTCCCACTTTCTGCCTTGTCCTATCCTGCTTTTAATAGACTACAGTGAGCTTCACTGAAGAAATACAGAACTACTGAAAATACTTTCCCTCTGACTTCAACTGAGATCTGCCTACGGCTCGAGATATTTTCTAGGCACGTCATTCCCCAAAGCAGTGGTTTCAGTTTTTATCCACCGACATTAATTCACTGGCCTCCATCCACTCTGTGGTAGCAGATGATGTTCTGCTATACCCACAAGACAGTCTTATCAGGCCCAAACTCCCTCCACTCTACCTCAGTTATAGCAAACGCTGCACCATTGCTCTCGTGCTATCCTTACCTCCTCTCTCCTATTTCCTTTTTCTTTTTATTGAGGTTGCATGGGTTTACAACATAACATTAGCTTACAACACTTTATAGGTTTTAGGTGTACAATTTCTCATATCAGCAACTGTGTATCATACCACACCACCACCAAATGTCCAGTCACCATCAGTCACCACCAATCAGTTTCCTCTATATATTCCTTCCTCCATCACCTCTGGTTACCACCATTCTGTAGTCAGTCTAAGGATTTGGAGGTTTGTTTTGTTTGGTTTTTTTTTGCTTTATATTCTACAAATGAGTAAAATTACATGGTATTGGTATTTCTCCTGACTCATTTCACTTAGCATAATCCCCTCCAGATCCATACATGTTGTAGCAAATGCCAAGAGTTCATATTTTCTATAGCAAAGTAGCATTCCATTATGTAGCTACACCACATCTTCTAAATCTACTATTCTGTCATTGAGCATGGAGGTTATTAGCACATCTTGGCTATTGTAAATAGTGCAACAATGAACAAAAAAGTGCATATATCTCTTCAAATTAAATTTCCATATTCTTCAAATAAATACTGAATGGGAGAAGACCATATAACAAATGGTTAATGTTCAAAATATATAAACAACTCATACAACCGAAGAACAAAAAATACAACATAATTTAAAAATTGGCAGTTATTCCACCCAAAAGTGGAATAACTGGCTTATATGGTAATTCTACTAGCTTTTTGAAGAACTTTTTTTGCAAGTAGCTGCACCAATGTACATCCCCACCAACAGTGCATGAGGGTTCCTTTTTCTTCACATCACACACACATTGTTTCTTGGCTCTTTGATAACAGCCATCCTAACTGGTGTGAGGTGAAATGTCATTGTGGTTTTACTTTGCATTTCTTTAATGAAAAGTGATTTAGACTATCTTTCCATGCGTCTACTAGTCAATTGTATGTCTCCTTTGGTGAAATGCCTATTTAGATGCTCTGCCCATTTTTTTTCACCCTTATTAAGTAGGTTTCATACCAGGGATATGAGGCTGTTTCAACATATGCAAATCAAGCAATATCATTCACCAGATCAGTTTCACCACTGAGTATGATGTTGGTTGTGGGTTTGTTATATGACTTTTAAAATGTTTTGATAAGTTCCATTTTTTCTGATTTTATTGTTTTTTTGTCAAAAATGGATGTTGAATCTTGTCAAGTGCTTTTTCTGCATCTATTGAGAAGTGTTAGGTTTTAAGCTTGTCTTTTTCTGACCCTTAGTTTGGTTTCTCTATGTCCCACATATAAGTGACCAGCTGGTATTTATCTTTCTCCTTCTGACTTCTTTCACTTAGCATTGTTTCTTCAACTTCTTCCATGTTGCCACAAATGGCACAAGTTCACCTTTTTGATCTCTGAATAGTATTCCATTGTGTATATATACCACATCTTCTTGATCCAGTCATCTGTTTTGGAGCACTCTTTCCGTAACTTGGCTATTATAAATAGTGTTGCAATAAACCTGGGAGTGCAAGTCTCCTTCCAAATTATTATTTTGAATTTTGAGGGTCGATGGAATTACTGGGTTGTATGGCAGATCTATTTTTAATCTTTTGAGACACCTCTGTATTGCTTTCCATAACAGCTGGACCAGTTTGCACTACTGATTATTTTCAAAAGTAAAAGATCAGATGAGAATTCATTACAAAAACAAAATAACTTTCAAGGAAATTTGGTTGTCTTTGTGACATACAAATAAAACAATAATGTCAATCCAAGAAAAAATTTTAAACTATTAATCTTATTTTCAGAGAAGAGTGCACATTGCATCTAATTTATAATTTATACAAAGAAAAAATGTTCAGAGACAACATATAAGCTTAACATAATATGTTATGGATATATTAAGCATATTTTAGAATATACCAAGAATATATCAAGAGTATCAAGTAGAGTTTGTAAAGAACATTTTAAAACCCTTCATAAAAAGCAGCCAATAATCTAAGTAAAATATGACATTGTAAAAGAGAAAAAAATCCAACTCAAGTTTTGCATCAGTAAAATATTTGATGCTAAAACTGTTTTTTAAAGATTTATTTATTTATGCATACAAGAACTGGGGTGTAGGCCAGAGGTTTGGGGTGGTGAGAGGATTCACCAGAGACAGAGTGTGAAGCAAAGCAGGCAGATGTACTGAAATGCACTGCTGAGGGGAGCAGGGGGCGAGGCAGGAGAGGTCTACTGTGCCATGTGGGAATCTCCCTGGCTGGGGATCGAACTCGTGCTGCAGTGGCTGCGAACTGCTTCATAGAGCTGAGACTTAACCTGTTGTGCCACTAGGGAGGCCTTAAAACTATTTTTTCAAATCTTATAAATGAGTACATCAAATCTTAACATTAAACATAACAAACTAAATTCCCTTTCCACAAACCATCTATTTTCCATATCCATATCCAACCCTTAGAGTACAACTTTTCAAAGGGCAAAAACAAACACATTTATTAACAGGCCCAAATATATATAATCTCTCTGTAGTATAAAAATAAGAAGCAAAGTTAAATAAAATTAAAATTATTCTTAATAACTGCTGTTTCAATATTTTTAGAAATGATCTAAGGTACCTAATGAATACTCATTAATCAACTAAATTTATTGTCAGTCCAAGTTTTTAAATTACTAAATATTTTGCTGAAATGCTCCAAAACATAATTACTCTTGAAATAGAGCTTGTCAGAATAATGATTTGATTTGGTTAAACACAAATTTACATTTGCATAATCTTAAACATTAGGTAGAAGTAGTGTTAGTTTATTTGATCAACAAATTTGTATAAATTTAGGAAGAACACGCCCACATAAATTAAAAATGTATCATGTATTATATTCAACAATGATAAATCAGAAAAAACATAGCTGTTTTTATTAAATCAAAGATATTAAAATACTCTCATTTGCCAATGATGTAGACTGAAAGTTTGAGGGAACAACTGATAAGCACTCTAAAAAATTTACCTAAATTATGTGAACTTGAGTTCTTAAAATATTTGAATTACTTTTTATAAGAACACTTGTTTCACACATTGAAAGTATCTAATTCAATACCATTTCTTTAATTCCTGGGAGTTGTTGGAGCATTCAATTTATGCAAACATTTATCTCTAAGTCAACTAGAACAGAGCTTCTTCAAAAGATTTTATAATCTAATTTAGTAATGCCATCCAGAGGTACAAAATATTACACACACAATGAAAGGTAAAGGTCTTTCTGAATTACAGTGTAAACACACATACAGACAAGATAAATAGCTTATAGCCTCACTTCTTAAATTTCAGTCATGGGTCGAATGTAAAGACAGAATTACAAATTCACTGATCCCTATCAAGAACTCTTGTTGATGAGCATGGGTTTCTTGGCTGATAAGAATGAGCTCAAAATACACAGAAAAGACTAACCAAATAGTCATCATTCACCCAACAGAGACATTACCTCTAAAAACCATTAATCCATTTCTAGAATCACTGAATCAGACCATGAAACCAAAAGGGCCAGCACCAGAAATCAAGCAAGTACTCCAAAAGAATCAAAATCAACTCCTTATGGTACTACTGGTAGGCAAGAGTCTGGAACACAGAATCAGGAGTTAAACTGCTTGTTAGATCTCCAGATTACCTGTCAGGAGAGGGACATAAAGGGCTCTAAGAGGCCATGTTATCTTAGTGAAGCAAAAATGGATCTGAAGGCGAGGTTCAGTCCTTTTAGAGTCATGGCACTAAAATTGTGAGAGACAAAATGTAACAGACAATTAAGGAGATTATTTTATTCAGGCTATTGAAATAGGGAGAATGTTCATAAATGAAGACCATATAGAAGAAAAGGGAGAAAACTTGTGGGGAGTGGTTCTTATCTGACCCTTGGTGTTATCTGAGTCACTTTGAAAAAGGGAAAGGAGGTAGGTATTATAATTTGTGAGGCAGAGTGGTCCTTCGTAGTTAGCCGTTCTATTGTGGCAGAATTCTGTCAGGGAAGCAGGCCTCACGCAGAGAGGAGGGAAGTTCTTTATTTATGCTGGTGGGCTCAGAGGAGATTCTTCTCCAAAGTCTGAGTCCTGAGCAACTGGGTTACAGAGTATTTATTGACTAAAGCAAGGGGTACAATCAGCTGGGAATGCATGAATCAGGGTGCATGTGGCCTTGAGAGTGCTTATCAGTTGTTCCTTCAAACTTTCAGTCTACATCATTTCAGTTTAATCATCAGGTCAGCATGACATTTTCCACTTCAGTTCCCACAGAACACAAAAGGGTCACAAAAGGTTTTAGAAGCACAGGGCTCAAGATAAAGTTATAATATCAGACTAAACCATGCATACCTTGCTGACCACAGTAAGGCTGTGTTTGATATTTGTCCTAAGAACAATTGGAAGCCATTGAGGGAAGCCATATGAAGGACTATGGCATAATCACTTGACTTCAGTCTGGCTCTATCCTCCTATTTAGGGACTATCTCTTCCCGCACTCATTCCTGCCCAGGTCTTCATAAGATGCTGGATTCTGGACAACCTCTTGCTGTGATCCCCCTGCCTTATAAGATGCCTGCTGGTGACCCTAAACTGCCTCTCTCAGGCTTCCTGACTCAGCCAGGATCCCATTCCCTGCACCAGAATCTCCCTGAAGGCCAACGCCACCATGATGAGTGTTGAAATTCCAGGATCACAAACTGGCCTACAGGAACTGGACAGGTAGCCTAATGACAGAAAGACAAAGGGCAAAATGCAGCCATTAAGGAAATGGTGGAGGACTATGACAAAGTAGAAAGCACAGATCCCGCCCAAACGTGGCAGCCACTGTTCAGTGTAACTGATTGTTGTTAAGTAGGCAACTTGCCCAGTGTTATCTGATCCTATTATTTTCAAGTTTCTGAATTTCAAAATGAGGGCAACCAATTCAAAATATTTTAAAACACCATTCTGGTCACATTGGATAGGAATTTTGTATTTGGGCTTAGGTACCTACTTGGCAATTTCTACTCTCATGTCAAAGGATATCCTGCCCCCATTCCACCCCAGCTACCAACAGAGCTCTGTGCCCTTGTTCTGATGTCCTTGATCCAACTAGAGATTAACCTGCAACCCCACTGCACTGAAAGCAAATCACCTGTCAATCAACTCTTTGCCCATGAACAACATTAGCACCCACATTTACATTAAGTCAGCCCCATTCAGAGGATAGATCCATCTGAGTCTACCAGAGAGAAAAAATACAATCACAACACACTTGAGTGGTGCTGTTCTGCAACCATCCCAGACCCGGCAGGCTCCCTGTCGGTTCAGGCAGCGTGAGAGAACCTTGGAGCCCTGGGCATCCTCCCCACAGCTTTCCTAATAGTGCGCAGGGGAAACAAGCCAGCAGAGAGACAGCAGCCTGGGCCCTGCTGCAAATCGGTCTGGGATGGTTCTTTCCTCTCATAGCGGATCTCCGCCGCCCCAACTGCACGCCGCCTCGCGTTCCTCTGCCGCCGGGGTCCTCTGTGACGCCGCCCTTATAGGCTTGGCCTCCAGGCTCAGGTGCGCCCACTCGCGCATGCCCACACCCTACTCCATTTGTCCACCATCAGGCATGCGTACCCCGAGCCCACACTGCCAAGTGCCTCCTGCATCCAAAGCCGCAGGTGATGGCCACAGAGGCCAGCGGCGCAAAAGCCTGAGCAACCTTCATTTGCCCTGCAGGTGGCTTCATCGGAGTTGCCCACAGAAACTGAGATGGAGGGCAACCCGGTAGCCTCTGACTCCACAAAGGCGGAAAATGACATTTTCCAACGTAAAGGAGATGAGGTTCAGCTCAGTCTTCAGTCTTCCCCTGGACAGAGTGGGCAAGAGGCAGCTTCGACATGGCAGGCAAACCCTGTGAGAAGCTTGGAAAACACTAACAATGATTCTCTTACAGGTTACAAAGTGCTTGAGCCTCACACTAACTCTGGTAAATTGTTCATTGATCCTTCCCTTAAAGAGATTAATTGACTTGCCCAAAGCTAATCAATGGCTAAACTCAAGAGTACATCAGTTCATTATTTGAGTTGAGCCACAAAACAACTAGCCTTCAGCAAGTTCCAGTCCTTTGGTCCGACCTCTCCTGGGTCATTCTACCAAAATGTCTCAAAGTTCCCCACATTCTGAATGGAGAAGACTGAGAACCAGAATGGCAGCCCATCATGTCCTGAGTATTTCAGACCTCAACATGTACAGGAACAATCCTCTGAGAAACTTAGGTGGTGACTTTATTTACCCATAAAGCAGCAAGGAAGAAAAATTTCTTTTCATAGCCAACTGTAGGGTGAATGAAGGAGACGTCAGGTTTTTCCGCCCTCCTGCCATTGGACCTGCGGTCCAGCACGTGTGCCTCGTGCTGGCCTGCGCATGCGTTAGTGGGCGCACCTGGGCCTGGAGAGCGGCTATAAAAGAAGCGAGGAGCTTGCTCTCGAGGCTCAAGTGTGAGGCATCGGAGGCAGCAGCCGCAGAGAACAGAGCTCGAGAGCAGAGGACCGTGTGGCGGAGAGCCGCAGAGTACAGGGAAGGACGGCCCGACAACATCTAATAAAAAGAGTCTGCTTGAACCGATAATGACCCTACCCGGTCTGGGATGGTTGCAGAACACCAACTCTTGCACAAGACAATCCTGAGAGGACCCAAGGGACAAATTCAGAGCATACACAGAGCGTGCGCTCTCTAAGTGCACACTTGTGCCCACATCCCTCACAGGGAACCCACCCCAGCCCCAGCTCTGGCCACACTTGCAAACTAACTAGCTTCAGCCAGTAACCCCCTCAGCTTCCCTTCCTGGTCCTCAGCACACATGAAATCCTTGGCATTGACATTTCAGGCCAAAACTTATTTCTGCTCAACATTAACAACACCAGAGGAACTTTTAACCTGGAACAAAGTCCCCAGGCTATTCTGTGAGCATGTAAAAAGCCTCAGAAACTGCTTAGAGGAATTAGTAGAAATAATTTTTCCAGGTTAATGGCTTTTCTGTGCCTGTCTGATTTCCAAGCCTGGACCAGAGTGCCTCAGGCCTCTTGAGTCAGTGTGCCACAAACTCAGGGAAGGAGCAAGTAAAGTTCTAGAGATTGGTTCCGCTCAGTGTGTGCCACACTGTAAGCCCAATGTAGACTAAAAGTAGGTGACCCCCGACCAGGGCAGTTTGAGGACGGGCTTAAGGGGCCCCCTAACAACAATAAAACCCAACCAAACCCTGCCCAAGCACCTGATATCCACTCATTCTTCCTAAAGCAGGGAAAACACCCTGTTGGAATGTAAATATATCATACAATGAACACCCATTTACATATTGCAAGGATTCCTTTTCAAGATTGATAAGATGGCCTAGAATAGAAAGTAGAGATGGTAAATAGGTTTAGGCAAAGGTAAGTAAGGCTGGAGAGGTAGGGGCAGGAAAGAAGCTTGAAAAACAGTAACAATGATTCTTTACAAAGTGCTTGAGTCTCACAATAACTGGTGAATTGTTCGGCTATCCTCCTCTTAAAAAGGTTAATTGATGGCCCAAAGCTAATCAATGGCTAAGCTCAACAGTACATCAGCTTGAGTTGAGCTCTACAAACATCTGCTGCACATCTGCCCCACTCAAGTAATATGTTCTTTGTCCAGGATGCAGAGATGGTAAAGATATTGTCCTCATTGGCAAGGAGCTCAGTCTATTGTAAGTGATAGGAAATAGTGAAAACAGAGGCAAATGCTGTGATAAGAAAAATAGTAGGCACTATAAGAAAACAGAGAAGGGTCACCTGACCCAGATTTGGAAGTGGGGGTATAGAGAGATCAAGGGAGGCTTCTTGCAAGAACCCAAATATTCTCATTCCAAAACCCGTACTTTCTCTATACCCCTGATGACAAATTTCATGTTTTGACACTTTGGATTTCCCAGCCCACAGATAACGCATAGCGGGCTCTAAGCCCACCACTCCCAAGTATTAAGTCCAGTCTTACTGTAGTGGATATCATATTAGTCATGCTTCCAGGCCCTGCCCTGATGGTCTGAGCCTCTGTGGGCTTCCTGAAACATTGATTAATCTTCCCCCTTAACTTGCGGGCCAGTGGGAAAGGGGGAGACCCAAGGAGTTGGAGATACATTTGAAGTTCAGGTTCCGCCTCATTGAAAAATCAATCATTTGTTCCTTATTGGGGTCATCTAATTTAAAACAAAGGTATTTACTGATGTACACATATGGAGGAGTAAAAATGTAACCCCAATTACAGACATATAAACAACTAATGTTTAAATAATAAAAAGTTATTAAGTGTTTATTATGTGCTAGATTTTTTTGTAGACATTATCTCATTTCATCCTCCAACATCCCTATGCAGTAGGCTGTACTAACTCCTCCTATTTACAGATAAGAAATGGAAGAGTTAGAAAGATTACATGACTTGGCAAAAACTGAGATTCTAATCCAGGCCTGTATAATATAGTCTATTACGCTGTTTGTCCCTGACTTGTAAGCACCCCTCTCCTGCCTCCCAGCTACTTCACTCATTCATTTATTTATTCAGTGTTTATTAAATATCTCATGCATTTAAGGTACAATACTTGAATATGATATAGTTGAGATTCTAAGATGTGCAAGCCAAGGAATTTACCCTCAAAAGTTCAGAGAACAGGGGTCTCCCGGGTGGCTTTGGGGTTCAGTCTCAGTGCTATCACCACTGCAGCCTGGGTTCGATCCCCGGCCAGGGAGCTGACTCACATGACACAGCAGACCTCCCCTATCTCTCCCATTGCTCCCCTCAGCAGTGTATTTCAGTAGATCTGCCTGTTTTGCTCCTCACTCTGTCTCTAGTGAATCCTCTCTCACACACACACCTCTGGCCTACACCCTAGTTCTTCTACACGCAAAAAAAAAGTTCAGAGAACATAAACTTCCTGGTTTTTAGAACTTAATAGGTCACATCGCCCAATCCCTTTACCCTACAATGAGAAAATAAGAAGCCCAGAGAGGACAAATGAATTGCCCAAAGTCATATAGCTGATTATTGACTGAGCAGGGAATTAGGTTGGGTCTCCCTAAATCACTGACTCTCAAGCTTTGTGTGTCAGAAGGATATACTTTCAAACTCAAATTCCAGAAACCCCAGACTATATGTTCTAAACCCGTAGGGGTAGTACCTTGAAATCTGCATTTAACAAGGGGCTGCATGTGGTCCTTGAACCACACAAAAAGAAACTTTCCTATGTCCTGCTGCATCAACTGTATCTCTGAATGAGCACAACCAAGCTCATTTCTACCTTGAGGTGGGACAGAAGAGTTAGAACTGATCAAAATCAGGAAAGTATTGTCGATATAATCTACTTGGAGAGATAAGACCAATACAAAGGAAATAATTGGAAAGACTACAAGCTAGTAAAGAAAGAATAAGCAAAATACATAGCGAAAACAACTAAGGCTGTAGCAGTCAGAAAAAGCTCTCTGTGGACTGAGATGATTGGGGAGGCCTTTCTGGAGGAAGATCAACTTGAGTCCAGAACAAGCAGCATTGGGTGGATAAGAAAGAATTTATCTCAGTGTTACCAGGCAAGGTGAGTGGCACTCTGGGACCCCCAAACCTGACTGCTCTAAATGGGTTCTGCCATCCACCACATCAAGACAAAACATATTCCAGTGTGTAAGACCTTTAATGGAAAGGAACTTTTTAATACAATTAGTGCACAATAAAGATAAGAAAAAGACAACAGTCTCCAAATCAGTCACCCAAAGTTACTCATCCCCTCGTGGGTAAGTGCCCAGCCAAACAGGGTTGGTCCAAAGCAGGTCCACTGAGGCCCAAAAGCTTGCCACAAATCTAAGGCACCTTCTGCTGGGGACACCAGCAAGGGGACAGAAGGAGCCAGACAAGTATGGGACAAAAGGAGCAAAATCAAAATCAAGATAAAGGCTGCCATTGTTAGCCTCCCCACGGGTCTCTCACCCACATCTGTTTCAATTGTTTCTTTCCATGTCCCCCAAGTCCCCGGTGCATGTCCAAGGCCAAGAAGCAAGCGCAGCATCTTCACATGTCTCTCTGCCCCCTGCGCTTCCTCCAGGTCTCCTTCTTGCTCTCCCCTGTCTTCCTTCTCCAGGTCCTCTCTTCCTCTCTTCAGTCTTCTTCCTCTCCCTGCTCAGCTCCACCTTCCTTGGGTGGGGCAGGGAACCTGGAATCTCCCCTTTCCCTGGGGACCACCCTGTTACACAGGGAAGAGAAACACTTTGCCAACTTACAAATGAGGCCAAGCAGGATGTATTCAGGAGACAGAGAACTGAGACCTGCCCAATTTTGCCAGATTCCGAGGATATAGTGGAGGACCAAATGCAGTTGCCCCTTTTCTCATGGAGCATATGTGGTTCGGGGCCTGGGGAGGGACAATGAACAGCCAACAAGCAATTTGAGGTAGTAATCGGTGCTATGAAGACAATAAGCAGAGTGATTTGCTGGGTGGAGGAGGAGCTCTCTAACTAGGGGAGTGAGGATAGCCTCAGTGCAGGTGTCATTTTGCCACAACCCAAATGATGGTAGATGAAGGAGAACAACAGAGAATATGACAAGCCAGATGATTGTTGAGGCCATAACTGGGGACTCCCCACCCTAATTTATCTGCTTTCATCTAAGCCTCGGTAAAAGATACATGGGGTAGCATTGAGTGTGTTCATTGATTTGTTCAAGATAGGGTGGGGTCCAGGAAAAGGCAAAATGTATTTCCGGATCACAGGGTAAAATCAGGTTGGGGGGCCTAGCCTGACAGAAGATGCTGCATTTCTCTTTTTTTTTTAAGATTGATTTATTTATGCATACAAGCTGGGGTACAGGCCAGAGACGTGGGGTGGCGAAAGGGTCACCAGAGACAGAGTGGGGGGCAGAACAGTCAGGTCGACGGAAATACACTGCCGAGGGGAGCAGCGCCTTGTGAGGTCTGCGCCTTGTGAGGAGAGGTCTGCTGCGCCTTGTGGGATCTCCCCTGCCGGGCGTCAACAGCTCCACAGCAGCAGCACTTAACTGCTGCGCCACCAGGGAGGCCCAGATGCTGCATTTCTAAGGGCACAGTTTGTCCTAACATTCAGGTTTCTCACTAAACCCAAATCTTTAGGCACTCCCCAGGACCCCCCAAATACCTGGCATTTCCCAAGCTGACTCAGCTCTCCCAGCTCTGTAGGAACTGGAGGCCCTGTGGCCAAGGGCTGACTGACAGAAACTGCCCACTGTCCAGGGGCTCAGACTAAAATGGCCCGAAAGCATGAGTAAGCAGTCATCTCTCTCCCTTTCTGAGGCCAGTCTATTGCTCTAGAGTCAGTGCCAGAGACCTATGCTGGGAAAGTGGGCCATTAAACTTAAGTGAACCCTCCTTTGACCCTTCCCTTACCTCGCTCTTCCAGTCACAGAACCCCTGCAGTAGTAACCATGGCCTGTGGCTAACAAATGGCCCATGGAAAAGCCGTCAGGTTGGTGATTTGTCTGAAGCACCCCAACACCCCCCTTCTGTAGCCTTCTCCCTTGAAGGCAATCTCTCCCTAGCCAGATATCCGGGGCCCTCATAGTGTCTTCTTTCATCCTAACTCCTTCTCTCAGGAAGCAATAGTAAAAGGCCACTAATATTAGGACAGAGATAACTAATGAGGCTTAAAGGGGCATCTGCATTTTGACAGAGTCTTAGAAAATAAATGTGTAAGTGTTTTCTTAACTAGGTATTTTAAGTGCATCTCGAAAATGATATCAAAAAGCCAATTGTCTATTTTGACAAGATGGAGTTAAATTCTGGTTCCCTAAGGCAGAAGCTAAAAGAAAGACAATGCAGGGACAAGAAAGAGCCAAGACACAGATTTGTCATAACTGTAGGATGAGTTTATTTGTTTTTAACCATAATAATGATTAATATTATGGCAACACCCTGCATTGCGGGTATAAAAACATGATCCTCTCCCAAAATATGACTCAACCTCTGTGCTCCCAAATACACTGAAATTCCTTGGAAGGCAGCTGTGGGCCTTCACTGAGGCTCCCATTCTTGCTTCTTTCACAGCTGGGCAAATCAAAGCAGACCCACAACCTTGTTGCTAGGTGCCCAGTCATAAGGAAAAAGGTACTAGGCCCACAAATTCCCACAGTACAGCCAAGTATGTCCTGTTCAGACTGAGTTCCCCACCCCCAATTACCACCTGGAAATGAGCTGTTTAAGAGTAATTCAGTCACTTCATCCTACACATTTGAGTGGAAGGGCTTGGGAAAGGTCAGAATGATAATTATTGCCTTTATCTACAAAATTCCTACACTTCCAGAACCCTACCCCTGTCCGTTTCTTGCTTGAGGACTCTTTGTCATATCTTTTACACTACGAAGTGAAAAACAACTCAGTCCCTCTACTCAGACCATACTTTTGGGTGTGGCTTTTCAGCTAACTAACTGCTTCCTGGAAGGAGGAGAGGTAGGAAGGAGGGGTGTGGGCAAGTGCTAGGAAGATTTTAGAAGCCCAAGTATTCTAATTACCATCACTTTTGAGTGCAAGCTCCAAAGGCTTTTCTTTCCATTCATCATACTTATTTAAAGGGAAGCTAAGACCCCCTAAGGGGACATGAATTTGCCCATGGTCACACCAAAAGTATAGAGTAGAGTTTAGGAACAGGAGCCAGGTCCTCCATCTACAGCCAAATGTTCCATCCAAAAAGATGTGTTATTCTCCCCAGTGAGTCAGGGAAAAATGTAGAGAAACAGGGTTATCAGAGGAGAAGGTTGCAATTCATGTGCTTTCATTCAGCTTCCCAAAATGAACAGGAAAGAGACACAAACGGGGCCAAAGCGGATGAATTAGAAATCCCTGAACTATAGAGCAGGAGGTGCCGAAAAACAAGTGTCTCCTGTTTTCAAAGATGTGGTTCCAGTATGGAGCCATTCCAGATATACAGGCGCCCTTCACTATGCTGAAGAGGGTGAAGAGGAAAGTGATAAATGGAAGGCAGGAGAGAGAAAGGGAAGAGGATGTGGGCGAGAAAAGAAAGGAAACAAGCTGGGGGAAGATTCGGGGTGGGGGGGGTAGAGATGGCTAAATAAATGGTTGTAAAAGAATATGCCATCCCAGTATGATTTGGGGTGCTAAGTTATCGTACAGGTGGGTTCTCTTTACCATCTCTCATTCCCCCCACCCCCATTCTGCACTATTTGGGGCACACACATACATTCTTAGTTTTCCTGGGGCCCACTCCCCTTTTGTCCCCATCCATGCTAGCCCAGGCTCTGGGGCCTCTGGGCTTCAACTATTGTGAAGGAATTGCTGGGCCAGAGGCCACATCTCTGGTGACCTCATCTATCTGAAACAAAGCAGAGAATAAAGAAGTGAGAAGGGGACAGAAGGAAGGCCTTCAGGAAGTCAAAATAAATCAAAATAGATGTCAGCATTGAAAAGCGTAGTCTTTACTCATAGAAGAATCTTTCTCAGAGTCAATTTGTTTTATTTCAGACTAAGTTCTTACAAGTGTGTTTATTGTGCCTATAGCCACAACAAATGGGGAAACAGAAAATTATGAGACGGAAATACTGAGAGTAACAAATGACAGTTGAATGTAGCTGTAGATGGTGAATCAAAGCCTTATGGTTTTGTCCTCAGAATACCACAGGACTGAGTCTTGTCACACGCGGAGCAACTAGTTGAGCATCGCAGGATTTGTTGACCAATCTTGCCTACCTATGTGCTTTAGGGCATTGTTAGTTGTCTCTCAACCATCCTTTCAGCTTGACCTTTTCCTTGAGGGTGATGAGTCATGATGGTAACACCACAGCTAGACTCCTTCTTTAACAACAGTAAAGCCCGACTAAGGTAAACTCCAGCCCCGTTGTCAGAAATGGAGCCCACAGGTGCGTGATTGCGGGATGTTTGGGATGGGATTCAGAGCACCTCACTCTCTTAGAGAGGCTACCATACATAGACAAGAATCTATTTCCGGGACCGATACTGGCAAATCAGTGTGAATTCTTTTGTTGCTGATGTTCTTTGTTAAGTCTACCATCTACCTAAACTCTAAATGTTGCTGTTCCTTAGAACTGGCCCCTTTTCCCTTCTTTCTACATTCTCTTTTTTTTTAAAACGAACTTAATGAATCTTCATTTTAACATACAGCACTAAAAAAATTCACAATAATTTCCAATGATAACAGAGAAGTACTGGAATTATAATTCTTCTGACTGTTAGTTACATTGAAAAACGCGTGTTGACAGCCACACATACACCTCCCTGCCAATTCCCACACAAATATCCTTTTTCTATTAATCCCAGGTCCAAGGATCCAATCCAAAGAAATACTCTTAAAATATGCAACAAACTATTTGCATGACGGTATTCACTTCGACATTATTTGTCATGCAGAATCAAAATTTTCTCAAAAGTAGAAAAATGATTGAATAAATTATATTAATGATGATCAAATATATAATATTATATCATAGCTATACATTTATATATCATGTTTTATATAATCATATGTAATAAATAAGTATGTGATATTATATTATATAATTGTTTTACCATTGAAGTAATAATGTTTATAAGAAAAATTAAGATTAAAAATATGTACTCCCTTTAGTTTTGGGGTTGTTTGGGGGGTTTTTTTGAGAGTCAAGTTTTTTTCCCCACCACCATTCCTTATACATTTTCCCTTTCTCCCTTCCCCCACCTCTTAACCACATAAAGCATGACTTCATTTATTACTGTCCACTAATTTTTATAAGTATTTTGTTTTGTCAAGACATTACTTATATAAAGTCAATATTTCTCTTTGTCATCCTAATTTGCATCATTAGATATAATTCCCTCAAACTCCTTCCATTTTGCTATAAATGGAAGCTTTATTGTCTTTCTTTATGGGTGAATATTATATCATAGTGTAAATATACCACACCTTTTTCTATCTTCTATCAATCGGCATTTAGTTTGCTTCCATGTACAGCTACTGTAAATAGTGCTGTAATAAACATTGTAAAGCATGTAGTTTTTTTAATTGATTATTTAATATTTTTTGAAGAGATACCCAGAAGTGGGATGATGGGATCATACAGTATTTCCATTTTCAGTTTTATAAGGTAAATTCAGATCACTTTCCAAAAATGACCATGCCAATTCACATTCCCACCAACAATGTGTTAGGCTTCCTCTTTCTCCACATCTCTTCAGCACTTGTTGTTGAGTGGCTTTGTAATATGTGCCATTCTCATAGGTGTGACATGATACCTCATTGTGGTTTTGACCCAAATCTCCCTTATTAAAAACAATGATGATCATTTTTCCACATGTCTGTTGGCCTTCTGAATATTCTCTTTGGTGAAGTGTCTGTTCAGAACTGTCACCCATTGGATTGTTTCTTTTTTATTGCTAAATTGAATAATTTTTGTATACTTTAGATATTAACCCCTTTTTGGTTGTATAATGTCTGAATATTTTCTTTATTCAGTAGGATGTCTTTTTAAGAAATTTATATTTTCATTCATTGAGTAAACACTTTTTTAAAAGGTATATTTATTCACGCATACAAGCTGGGGTGTAGATCAGAGGTGTGGGGTGGTAAGAAGATTCACCAGAGACAGAGTGGGTAGCAGAACAGGCAGATAAACTGAAGCACACTGCTGAGGGGAGCAGCAGGCAAAGCAGGAGAGGACTGCTGCACCATGTGGGAAGATCCCTGGCCAGGGATCAAACTCGTGCTCCAGTGGTTGTGGACAGCTTCATAGTGCTGCGCTTAACCTGTTGCGCCACCAGGGACGACCCCTGAGTAAACCCTTTTTAACTTGTGGTAATTCCACTTGTTTATTTTACTTTTAGTTCCCTTGCCATAGAGGTCAAGTCTCCAAAAACATCATTATCATTAATGTCATGAAATGTATTGCCAATATTTTCTTCCATATATTTTATTGTTGCAGGTCTTGTATCTAAGTCTTTAATCCATTTTGAATTTATTTTTGTGCGTGGAGTTAAAGAGTGATCCAAATTCATTTTTTGGTGATCTTTCAGTTTTTCCAGTACTCTTGTTAAAGATACTCTCCTTTCTCCATTACGTGATCGTGGCTCTTTCATTGTGAAGTATTGTGAATTAAT
Organism: Scalopus aquaticus; assembly: GCA_004024925.1. Taxonomy (NCBI): domain Eukaryota; kingdom Metazoa; phylum Chordata; class Mammalia; order Eulipotyphla; family Talpidae; genus Scalopus; species Scalopus aquaticus. The sequence goes on from PVIJ01012827.1 coordinate 43,066, forward strand.
ATATCCATAGATGTATTTTGGGGCTTTCAATTCTGTTCCATTAATTCACGTGTCCATTTTTATTCCAATAGCATATTGTTTCAGTTACTTTTGCTTTGTAGCACTTATAGTTTAAAATCAGGTGACCAGATTCCTCTATTTCTCTCCTTTTTTGTCAGGACTACTTTTGCTTTTTGAGGCCTTTAATTGTTGCATATAAATTTTAATATTTTTTAATGTTTTCTTGAAGAATATTGCTGGTATTCTAATGGAGATTACATTAAATTTATATATCACTTTTAGTAGAAAAGTCATTTTAACTATTTTGATTCATCCCAACCATATCCTTATGCCATGCTCTATATCCACTAATAATGCCTTGAAGTTTTCATTGTATTGGTCTTTCACCTCCTTGCTCAGGTTAATTCTTAGGCATTTGATACTTTTTGATGCAATTGTGAATGGAATTATTTTTAATTTCTTTTTTTCCTCATTCATTGCTCATATATAAAAATGAAATAAATTTTCGTATGTTGACTTTGTAATCTGCCACTTTGCTGTATTCATTTACTGTTTCTAATAGCTTTGTGGTGGAATCTTTAGGGTTTTTTATAAATAGTATCAGGTCATCTGAAAATAATGACAGATTCACTTCTTTTCCAACCTGAATTCCTTTTATCTCCTGTTGCTGTCTGATTGCACTAGGTAAAACCTAATCTTCCCACCCACCAGCCCAGCAACCCCAAAAGGTCCTACAACCCTACCACTCACTCCGACCCAGACAAGGCAGGCCACAGGGGTCCTGCTCATTGGTCCAGTGATCCCAGCAGACCCTAAACCTCACGGCTCTCTGGGATCCGAACCTGGGAAGGCTACAGAGTTTCCATCCACTGGCACAGTGACTCCAGCATGTCCCATGACCCGACTGCTCAACTGGATAAGCTCTGTAGGAGGCACTAGCTACTGTACCCACCACCCGGTAAGTGACAAGAAGAGTGGTAGAGGAAAACCCATGCCCAAGAGAAGTCCCAACTACAGCAGAGCAAACCCAAAAGCAAGAAGTGGAAAGAAAAAATACAAATAGTCAAACAAGTCCTCAGAGGAAGAATTCATGACAGAGAGAAAACAAAACACCAGAACCAAATCACAAAACATAGAAGAACTTCTTTACCTATCAGACACAAAATTCAAAATTACCATCACTAAAAAAATTAAAGATTTGGATATACAAAAAAATCTCAGAAAATAAGTTCAGAGATATACAAGGAAACCCAGAAAAGCAAATGAATGTTATGCCAAACACAATCAAGGAACAGAAGATCAAAATTGAAATGTTAAATAAGAAAATAATTGAACTGAGAATGTGGGAAGATCAATGCAGGAGATAAAAAATTCTAGAGAAAGCCAAGGAAGTAGAAGAAACCAAATGGAAGAATGAATCAGTTGGCACAAAGATACAAATGAGGAAAGAAGCAAAGTAGAAAGAGACACACAAGGCAAAAAAATAAGCAACATTGCAAGTATTATCTAACACATGAGGAAAGGAAACATAAAAATCATAGGATTCCTAGAGAGAGAAAAGAGAGAAGGGAACAGAAAAATTATTTGTAGAAATAATTCCCAAACTTAAAGAAGGAAATGAACATATAAATACAGGAAGAAAAAGGAACACCAGGATATCTAAACAAAAGAAAAACTACAGCAAGTTACACAGTAGTAAAATTGTCAAAAATTCAGATAAGAAAAAAATAATGAAGCCAATAAGGGGGAGAAAACATACAACCTATAAAGGAACTCCAATTAGGTCAACATCAGACTTCTCTGAAGAAACACTACAGGCAAATAAAGAATAGTGTGACATATTGAAGACATCCCAAGATAAAAACTTCCAGCCAAGAATACTCTATGCTGCAACACTCTCCTTAAGACACAATGCAGAAATAAAGGTGTTCTCAGACAAACAGAATCAAAGGGAGTTGCAACCACTAAACCCCCCTCCACGAAATATTCATAGGAGCTCTAGTATTAAAACCAATAAGAGGAATAAGCACAAAGAATTGAACAAGCAATTAAATAGAACCATCAGAAACGTGGGGGGAAACTAGCAGCAGCAGACCTTCATATATCAATGGTCACTCTAAATATCAATAGTCTGAACTCACCAATAAAAAATATAGAGTATCTAGTTAGAGTAGGAAATAGAATCCAACCTTCTGCTGCCTCCAGGAAACACACCTAAATTTCAAGGATAAATATAGACTGAAAGTAGAGGGATGGCAACCAAACCTACAAGCTAGCGGTTTGTAGACAGTGAAAGCCATGCTTATATCAGCTAAAAATAGATTTCCAAATTTAAAAGGTAACAAGATACAAGGATGGACACTATATAATGTTTAAAGGAACAATAAAACAGGAAGATCTAACACTCATCAATATATAGTCACCAAAGGATTATCAAAATACATCAGACAATTACTATCAATTATTAAATCAGAAATTGGAGAAAATACATATGTGTTCAGAAACTTTAACACCCCACTCTCACCAATGGACAGATCAATGAGACAGAAAATAAATAAGGACATAATCATCCTAAACAAGGCACTACATGACCACCAAGGTTTAATAGACATTTATATGACACTGCACCAAAGAGCCAAATACACATTTTTCTTCAAGTGCTCAAGGGTCATTTTCCAGGATTGACCATATACTGGGTCATAAGACAAACACCAACAAATTCATGAATACTGAAGTCATACCAAGTATCTTCTCTAACCATTAAGGCTAAAATACAAATTAGCTACAAAAAGAAAACAAAGAAATACTCCAGTACATAGAGATTGAACAACATACTACTGGAAGACCACTGGGTTAATGAGGAAGTAAAAAAATTCCTTGAGACAAATGATAATAAGGATACAACTTTTCAGAACATATGGGACATAGCAAAAGCAGTACTAAGAGAGAAGTGTATAGCCATACTGGCCCACATCAAGAAACTAGAAAGAGCCCAAACAAATAACCTTGTCTCTCATCTCAAGGAACTAGAAAAGGAACAACAACAACAACAAAAATCCAAAGCCAACAGAAGAAAGGAAATAATAAAAATTTGAGCAGAGGGCCTCCCTGGTGGTGCAATGGGTTAAGCGCAGCACTGTGGAGCTGTCTGTGGCTGCAGCTCAAGTTCAATGGCCGGCGAGGAGATTCTCAGGGAGATTCCCACAAGGCGCAGCAGACCTCTCCTGCCTTGCCCGCTGCTCCCCTCAGCAGTGTATTTTGGTTGATCTGCCTGTTCTCCTCCCCACTCTGTCTCTGATGAATCCTCTCACCACCCCACACCTCTGACCTGCACCCCAGCTTGTATGCAAAAATAAATAAATCTTTTAAAAAAAAACTTCTTAGGACATCATCAACATGGTGGTGAAGGGACGCTAGTATCAACTCTCCCAAAAGAAAAGCTGCCTATAAAGAGACATCAGCGAAACCCAGAGAAGATCCAGAAACGCTACATAAATCTAACACCCTCATGGGTGAGTAGAACTTGGAAAGAAGCTAAAAAGACTGATTAAGGAGAAGAAAGAACCACCAGATCCCCTCTCCCCTCCCCTCAACACAAAATCGGACCAGGAGACCAAGACAAGAGGCACCTGAGGAAACTCGGAAAAAAAAAAAAGAAAAGGTGAGCAGAGGCGTTTTCCCGGGCACGGCAGAGTGATAAAACTCGAGACTGACACCAGCAGTCCCTCCAGGTAGCAACAGAGCCCGGGAGAGGGCAGAGTGCACTGGGGAAGTTGGTGGGACATGGAATAAAGTCCCGGGCAGCCGCGGTGTGGTGTGGCCCTTCCCCCCACCTCCATTACGGAGCCAGCACTCTAGCTCCTGTCTGGAACAGAACTCTGGGGTAGTGGTCTACCCACTCCTTCAGTGACACTATTAATAGCTAACCACTGGAGGAAACGTGGGAGAAAAAAGAAAAATCTCCCAGCTACAGGTGCGAGAAAAACACAGGACATAAGCCGCATGCTAGGAACTTTCTGTCCTGTCCCGTGCAAGAGTGCGAGAGCTCCCGAGGCAGTTCCACTGCGCCGCTCCAGAAAATTACTGCAGGAGGCGGTCAGTTTCATAACCCACAGATAAAGACTGCGGGCTAGGCTGTCGCAACTGCCCTCCAGGCTCCGGAGAAGTGCGGAACAAAAGCCGCGCTTGGTTGGCACTTCCCGCTCTGCCCCGCACAGAAGAGGGAGCCAGGTCAGGGCAACCCCACCGAGGCAAGCCAAAGCCCTCCAGGCTTGCACGCCCCGCACTGCCATGGCCCTGCCCTCCAGCCGTGCAAACAGCTGTGCCCCGCCCTCCTGCCGGCCAACAGCCGCGCCCCCGCCCACCCTCCAGGTGCCTGCACCATCCGCAGCCCCGCCCTCCAGCCCCAAGCGAGCGCGCAGCCACACCCCCACCCTCTGGTCGTGCGTGCAGAGCCGCTGCCGCACTCTAGCAAGTAGAACCAAGAACCATGCCTGCCGGAACCAACAGTACAGGAATGCAACGATCAGAGCAAAGCAGAAGGCAAACCACAGGAAGAAAAAAAATTACAAATGACCCTCAAAACAATACACCGCAGAAAGAAAATCCTTCTTCAGAACCCAATAATATGGACATAGAAGATTACATCTGCCTAACAGATAAAGAATTCAGAATTGCCATAATAAAAAAAATAATAGAATTAAATGAGAAGAACAAAGAACTGAGGAATATAAATGAAGAACTGAGGAATATAAATGAAGAACTGAAAAACGAGAATGAATCCATAAAGAAGAAAATGAAAGAAATGGAGGATTT